>VDFB02034743.1:0-12548 GCA_007258455.2 Sequoia sempervirens
AGCATATCATTTAAACACAAGTCTAGCCTTGTTCAAGATCACTTCACCATCTTCATTTAGCTTGTTTTTGAAAACCCACTTAATTTTGATGAAATTCTTCCCTTTAAGTCTTGGGACTAATTCCCAAGTTTCATCTTTCTTGATCAGATTCAATTCTTACTCCATAGATTTTATCCAAATTTTCTCTTTTATTGCTTCTTTATAATACTTTGGTTCTATCTCTGATAGTAATTCAAAATGTACATGCTCATTTTCCTTCTCAATTCTCCTTCAAGTCTGAACCCCACTATTTTTATCTTCTATAATTTGGTTTTCAAAGTGATCCTTCTTAACATATTTTTCCATAGTCTTTGTAAAAAAAAAATAGTCTTCATCACTATTGTGGATTGGTTCTTCATTATCTTCTACTTCTGGAGTACTAGTAGACTGAATAATTTCATCAATTCTTACATTGGCACTTTCCACAATCTTCTTGAACCTTTTATTATTGTTAGTGTAGGTTTTTTTATTTTCCTTATGTTAGGGGTATTTCTTTTTTCCTACACATATTATTTAAGCTTGCTTAGGTTTATTAGGAGTGGTTAATATGAGGACACGTGGAAAAATACATCAGCTACATGTGTCACTCTCTCCCACATATGGGTAGTTGAGTTACACATCCTCTTTTGGCTTGTTGTGTCACCTCTCATAACCACTATTTTGTTTTTACCTAGGTAGGTTATGGGCTACTTGGGTTTCTCACCCTCTTTTGGCTTTATGTGCCACCTTCTTTTTGTCTTCACCTAAGGAGGTTATGCCACATGTTTTTTCATTTACCAAGTAGGTGATAACCTCCCACCTTTCATGGGTAGTAGGAGTTAATGCACCTCTTGGATGTATTTTCCCTTATCTTTCTATATATTGAGCACTCTCCTTGCACATTCACTAGTTTGGCTAGTTTAGTGATTGATCGGTGGGAGTATTGAGAGTATTCTACAATTTATTTTTCCTTGTCTCTATTTTTCTCTCATTTCAAATTTCTCTTCATTCTATTATTTTGATCTTCAATCATCTGTTGATTGAAGTTGCATGTGATCTATGACTGACATTAGATATTGGCTCAGTTCTCGCTTCTCATAAAATTTAACATGGTATCAGAGCCATGTCGTCTGGTATAGCTCATTGCTTTTCTAATTTTTTGAGAGATTTGAGACTAATAAAAAGCTAATATTTTCCTCAAAAACCAAGTATGCTCTTCTCCTACATCTTCCTATGACTTACAGAATCAAAACAATTTAAAGGAAAATAAGCATATATTTAATTTGGTTTACATATATCTGTTCCTATGAGATTTGGGTGATTTGTAGCTTTTTGGTAATATTGGAGGCCTTTTTCAGCATTTCTAGAGAGGCTAGAAGGTTTGAGAAGGTTAAAATTGACTTTTATTTCACCAAAATCAAAGATTCGAGGATACAGTAAAAAAATCAGAGTTAAAAATTTGAATTTTTTACTCAATTCATTTTCATTGTCTTCAGAAATCTGGCTTCCACTCATTTTTAAGAAAAATGATTTCTAGGTTTTATTTCCAAGGTCAAAAAACCATCTGGGTAGTCATTAATTTTGCATATAGTTGATAAATTTTGTAGAAATCAAATCTAAAGAAGGTGTGAGTTGTTCATCACAGGAAGATTTTTTCATTTTTCTTTAAAAGTGCATAAGTTTTTCCTTGGGTGTTAGATTTTTGCAAACAAATACTTGACGGAAAGTGAGAAGTGAACACTTTCCATCCATGAAGTTTTTAATAAAAAATTCTTCATTTTTTAATCAGATATTGTAGGTTGAATCTTCTAAATTTTTTATCTTTAGTAAGTCATATCTTTGAATTTTGCAATCCAATTTTTAAAAACAAAAAAGTGTTAGAAAGATATTGAAGAGTAAAACACAGCTACAAGGTCTTTTTTTAGATTTTATTTGAAAATTAATTTGTATCAAATATTATAATTTTGCTCATTAAGGGCCTTAAAATCCTTGTAATCTGGAAAATCCTTGTAAAAGCACTAATCATAAAGTGCAAACATTGTAATATTTGGGGGGTGATTTTTGAGACTAGTGGAAAGGGAGGTGTCTCATGAGTCTTCTTTCTTCACACTTTTCTTTCTTCTTTGCAATCTTCTTTTCTAATTTCATGGATGCATATATAGTTCTAGTTTTAACTCCATATAATTATTTTGAATGGAAATAAAAGATGAAAATATATCTGAAAAGACATGGATATCATTGTGTAACAATGGGGCTTGAAACTAAACCACAAGATGATGCAAAAAATATTTAATGGTTTAACAAATGTGATGAAAATTTTGGTACTTTTTGTATGCCAGTATCTCTAGACCTACTTTTTCATATTGAGTCTACTAAAACACCAAATGAAGTGTGGACAACATTGGAAACCCTCTTTGATAAGCAAGATGAGTTAAAGGGTCATCAATTGGAGAATGAACTCATAGGGTTGAGTCCTTCTAACTTTGACACCATATAGGACTTCTTCACAAAATTCAAACTTGTTAGACTTCAATTGGAATAGTTTGGAATCAAGAAGGATGATAAGAAACTAATCTTGAGTATTCTTTCTAAGCTAGGTTCTAACTATTCTATGTTTATTTCTACATTTTATACTACAAAATGTTCCCTAGGTTCCATGTATAAAATTCCTTCTCTAGATGAGTTTGCTATAGAACTCACTACGGAGAAGGAAAAATTGGTTCTAATGGGTACAATTAAACCCTCTAAGTCACATGCCTTGGCTATTAATCAAGTCACAAAATATCATAAAGGGTCTAATAAGCAAGATAAGAAATAAAAGAACCAAGGAGAGAAGAAGAAAGATCATAATTTTTTTACTTTAAAATTAGATAGTCAAACCTCTTCATCAAAAGGTGAACAACCTAAGAAGGAGAAGGTCAAGTGTTCTTATTGTAAGAGGCCTAGAAATGATGAACATAAATGTTTAAAGAAACAAATTGACCACCTTTCACATCTTCTAGGAAAGAACAATATCAAGGTGCCTAATTCAATCAAAAAGAGTTCCTTAGAAAGTTATTCTAAGAATAGACAAAAGTAAGGGGAAAGGAAAGGGAAAGGCCCTAGTTATTGTTGCTTCACAACCAGAGTCTTGGATCATTGACTCGAGTGCTTCACACCACATGGCCTCATTAGAGGATAATTTTACCTCTTTGGAGCCATGTACTATGCCTACCATACTTATGGGTGATGAAACTCTTGTTGAAGTGCTTGGGAGAGGGTTTTTTGATGTAGGTGAAAGGATATTTGAGGATGTTCTTTTTGTTCCATCTTTTTCAACTAATCTCCTATGTATTTATCAGATCACTCACACTAGTTCTGGTAAGCGGGTTGAGTTCACTCCAAATTAATGGTCATTAGTGAAATGCATAATGGGTCTACAATTGTTGTGGGAAAAGTAGATCACTAGTCTAGACTATATCATTTTTGTCACTTAGTTCTTGACTCTCCTTTGATAGTATTACTCACTCATGTAGATGAGTGAGTTTTTTATGGCATCAATAGTTTGGCCACTTGAACTACAGTTACTTGCAGCAGCTCAGTCAACATGACATGGTTTCAAGGTTTCCTTCTTTGATGGAGTTTTCCAAGGATGCATTCTTGGTAAGCATCCTAATAAAGGAAAATCATGGAGCTACAGATCTATTGGAGTTGGTACGTAGCAACTTGGTGGGACCATTTCCACAACCATCTTTCAGTAGGGTTGGATATGTCTTGACATTTATTAATAACTTTTCTAGATACACTTGGGTCTATTTTCTTGAATAGAAGTTTGGGGTATTTGATCATTTTATGGATTTCAAAGCTTTTGTAGAGAAATAAGCTAGGAAGTTCATCAAGATTTTGCATATAGATAATGGGGGAGAATATGTTAACAATCAATTTAAATAGTTTTGTGCTTTAGAAGGTATCAACATGTAGCACACAATTCCATATAGTCCTTAGTAGATTGGTGTCATAGAATTCAAGAATAGATCCTTGAATGAGATGGAAAATGGTATGATACACTCTAAATCTTTGGCACCTCAATATTGTGCAAAGGCCATCAACTGTGAATGTTACATCTAGAACCAAGTTCCTCACAAAGTTGTGAAAGTGGTAACTCCTTTTCAAGCTTGGACTAGTCGAAAACCCACAATTAAGCACTTTCAAGTGTTTGGTTGTCTTGCATGGGCCCATATTTCAATAGAGAAACACAAGGCTATGGATCCATAGAGCAAGCCTTGCATATTTTTTGTGTATCTAGATGATGTCAAAGGTTATAGGCTTCTCCATCCCACCACTCATGATTTTTTTATTCAGAGGAGTTTCATTTTGAGGAGAGATCTAGTTCTTCTCCTATCACTTCTCCATCAACTATCATATTGGATACTTTACATCATGATGATAGTTCTTCAGAGGATCTTAATCCTCCTAATATTGATGAGGAGTCTTCTTCCTCTACTTCAAATGGTGATAGTGATGATGAGGATTCACATTCTTGTTCTGGTCATCATTCAAAGATTGATGATTCTCTTCAAGATTCTCCAACCTCAACACCTCTTTGGGCTAGACAAACATTGGATTCAGTAGGTGATTGGGTTGGTGATCCATTAGACATAAGAAGAATAGGGTCATAGTTTCATAAGTCTCCACATCTCTTCATTGCTTCAACTTCTGATCCATAGCCTTTTCAATAAGCTTCTGGGATTCTTGAGTGGGATGTTACAATGCAAGAAGAGTTCAATTCCTTAGAGAGGAATCACACATGGAATTTAGTACCTCTTCCTAAGGGAAGAAAAATTGTTCAATGCAAGTGGATCTATCAGAAAAAAATTTGCAGCAGATGGGTGGTTGACAAGCACAAGGCTCACTTGGTAGAAAAAGGATTCTCCCAAGTTCTCAAGATTGACTGCTCTGAAAATTTTGCACCAATTTCTAAGATGAATTCCATCTTACTTGTCCTTACTATAGCTACAACACATCATTGGGAAGTTCTTCAAATGGATGTGAAAAGTGCCTTTCTTCATGGTGACCTTCAGGAGGAAATCTACATGGAGTAGCAAAAGGGTTTGTGTAGGATCTTTCACTTGTGTGTAACTTCGAAAGTCTCTCTATGGCTTCAAACAAACTCCTTGATATTGGTATGCCAAGATGGACTCCTTCCTTCTAATATTTGGGTTCAAATTATTCCATTTTGATCCAAACATATACATTCTACAGTAGGATGACACTCACATTTTTTATTCTCTATGTTGATGACTCATTGATCATAGGGAGTCACTCGTCCAAACTCAAGGTAGTGAAAATTGCTCTACATGATAAATTTTTTATGTCTGAATTGGGTCATTTGCATTATTTCTTGGGGATTGAGATCACTCAATCATCTTTAGGAATATTTCTTGGACAACCCAAGTATACACTTTATATGCTCTCCAAATTTCACATGGCTAATTGTAAGCTTGCACCAACTCCATTTCTATCAGGGGTCAAACTTGAGGCTAATTTTTCTTCACCCTTGGTTGATGGAACTTTGTACTGACAAATTGTTGAGAGTCTCATCTACTTGACTCATACGAGACTCAAAATTTCATATGCTATTGGAATGGTCTCTCAATTCATGTAGGAGCTACATGAGTTGTATTGGAAAGAAGCTAAGTGGATCCTTCACTACATTCAGGGTACTCACAATTATGGGATTCAGTATGCAACGGGTATGGATATTGAATTGGTGGGACACATAGATTCAAATTGGGAAAGTGATTCTTAATATCACAAGTCTACTTTAGGGTATTTCTTCTCCCTTGATTATGTTCTAGTTTGTCGATCAAGCAAGAAGAAATCTACAATTTCTCTTTTGTCTACATAGGTTGAGTATCGAGGGGTAGTTAATGCCACCATTGAAGCTATTTGGCTTTAGAATATTCTCATTGATTTTGGTATTTTAGTTATAATTCCTATAGTCATCTATTGTGATAATCATAGTGCAATATAGATTTCAAGGAATTCACTTCATCATCAGAGGATGAAACACATTGAGATTCATATTCACTACATTCGAGAACTGATTCATGAAGGCATCATTAATCTTGAGTATTGTTCTACATTAGAGTAGATTAGGACATCTTCACCAAACCCTTCACAAGAAGAAATTTATTCATCTGCGAGGCTTTTCTTGAGATTACGATGGGTGTCTACTTCAAGAGGGGCTTCTTAGTCCTTCATTCTACTCTCTTTATTTAGGGGGAGGGGGCTATTCCTCTTATGGGAAGCTTCTTGTTATGGGAGGATCTCTATGTACATGGGTACCTAACATGGATTCATTTGTCAGGACCCATCTTTTCATCCACCTAAGCTACGCTTAAGGGAGTGTTAGTGTAAGGATTTTTATTTTCCTTATGTCAGGGGGTATTTCTTTTTTCCTACACATATTATTTAAGCTTTCTTAGGTTTATTTAGGAGTGGTTAATATGAAGACACATGGGAAAATACATCAACTACATGTCTCACTCTCTGCCACATATGGGTAGTTGAGTTACACATCCTCTTTTGTCTTGTTGTTCCATCTCTCATAATCACTATTCTATTTTTATCTAGGTAGGTTATGGGGTAGTTGGGTTTCTCACCCTCTTTTGTCTTTATGTGCCACCTCCTTTTTGTCTTCACCTAAGGAGGTTATGCCACATGTTTTTTCATTTACCAAGTAGGTGATAACCTCCCACCTTTTATGGGTAGTAGGAGTTAATGCACCTCTTGGATGTATTTCCCTTATTTTTCTATATATTGAGTACTCTCCTCTCACCTTCACTAGTTCGGCTGGTTACTGATCACTTTCAGTGGGAGTATTGAGAGTATTCTATAATTTATCTTGCATTGTCTTTTTTTCTCTCATTTCAAATTTCTCTTCATTCTTCTATTTTTAATCTTCCAATCATCTACTAAGTGAAGTTGCATGTGATATCGATCGACATCAAATCTTGGCTCGGTTATAAGCTTCTTGTAGAATATAACAATTATAGCACCTATATGCTTTACTAGTCATATAGTAACCAAGGAAAATACCTTCATCAAATTTGGAATCAAACTTACCCAAATTTTCTTCATCCCTTTTGATGTAGCATTTGCTTCCAAAAATTATGAGATGCCTTACTAAATTTGGTTTTCTCTTTACAACTCATAGGTGTCTTGTCAGTCTTTGGTCTAATTTGAGCTCTATTCAAAATGTATGCCACAGTCTAAACTAGTTCTCTCCAATACATATCTGATAGATTTTCTTGACTCAACTTTGTTCTTGCCATCTCCTATATATTTTGGTTCTTCCTTTCCACAGCTCCATCTTGTTGTGGAGTCCTAGGAGTAGAAAATTTCCTCTAGATCCCATTCTCTTCATAAAATTCACCATACCATCATAAGTGAATTCTTCACCTCTATCTAATCTCAAAACTTTTATTTTCCTTCCAATTTCATTTTCAACTAGTACCTTAAATGCTTTAAAATTTTCAATTGCTTCTGACTCCTCTTTTAGAAAATTAACCCAAGTCATTATAGTGTAATCATCAATGAGCATCATGAAATACATGTCTCCTTGTATACTATTTTTCCTCATAGGTTTGCACAGATGTGTATGGATCAAATCTAATAGCTTTGATGTAGAATAATCCTTAGTAGGAAATATGTTCCTTTTTTGTTTTCCTTCATGAGATGTTTTGCAGCTAGTAGATTGAGTATTCTTAATCTTTGGCTATACTGAACCATTCCTCTTGAGCTGATCTTTACAACTTCATCAAAATTAATATATCCCAACATTTTGTGCCAAAGCTAACTTTCTTCTCTCTACACAGTAAGACAATTTTGTCCATTCAACTTGTTGAGATGATATATGTCACTATTTGTCTTACTTCCTTCCACAATCTATTCTCTAGTACTTGATTTCCTGATTTCATAATGGTGCATTCATGGATGAAGGGTATACAAAGAACTTTCCAACCGTGCAACTTAGAGTCAACATAGTGGAAATAACACAAGATACTAATCAAAAAATATGAGCTTTCATTGATTCAATAACTGGAAATCTTGCCTACATCATATGAGAAATAATTAGGGATCACAAGCCTGCCACAAGGGCATTACATTACAACTAGCTTAAAGGCCTTATTTGGACAATTGGCCCTACTTACTTGCAAACTATCTATCTAACTATTGAATACTACCTTACAATGAATTATAAATGATCTTCAATATGATTCTCTAGCTTAATTATGATTTGCATCAACCTTGAGGGTTATAAACCTCAATGAATGACCAAGAATTTAGGTCAACCTTAAATCATGAAAGATAATCCATCATGAAATGAGACATATTGCAAATCTCCAAGATAGATCCCATTGGACCCAAAATTCTTGTATGATGTCCCATTAATCTCTGCATGCTCCAAAATAGGTTCACACTATGATTCTATACCATGTCATCCCCAAATGCTCTAACTATGAATGGCAGTGTGTAGTGTAGAAAAGTGTACTCCTTTCTAAGAGAAAGTACAGTTTCACACTTAATTTGAACCTATTTTAGTGACCTCTCATTTATTCATTTTTATACCACATTAATGGGCCCCTAATACCCTTTGTTATGCATCCCAAGGCCTAAAATATTTATTTCCTGACATTATAACTCACATTGAATAAATGTTATCAATTAATTTAATGCCCCAAAATAAATTAAGTCCTAAAATTTTTAGTCAAGAGCCATTCGCCCATGGGTGAATGGGTCATCCTTAAATTCACAAATTCAAATTTAAACATGTTTTTGGGAGCATTTCAAGGTCTTATGTTCAAATTCTAAGTGTCAGCTTTTGGGATCTAATAAATGGGAAATTAGAAAGGAAGCCTATAAAGCTAAGTCTTTTAATCATTTCTCACTAGAAAAGCAAGAGATTCGCATGAGATCACAAGAATTTGCATTCAAGTGCAAGGAGAAATCAAGAAAATTCAAAAGTGAAGTCTTGGAGCAGCACTCTATTTGTTTTTGTAGGTCTTCAAGCTTATTTTGTCAACAAGATCAAGCATTGTCAAAGATTGATGATAGATGCCTATGGAGGATCATGATGGATTCTAGGTTTTGGGAGATGCATCAAGCCATTTAACTAAGCCTAATGACTTATTTCCTAAGTGGTTCCATCTTCTATTATCATTGTACTTTCTACCTAAAGGAAGATATATTCAGATTTGTGATCTATTAGGGTGATTTGATATCTCCCAAAGTAGGTTTTTATCACTATTTCATTGTTTCATTTAGGGATCCTATTATATCACATTTGAGTATTTTTTCTTTGCATTTAAGCTCTTATAATATTATACACACTTAATATTAGGGCTCCCACACACTTCTATGTTTCAGATCTATTATTTTCATCAAGGTTTGATTACCAAAGTAGGGGTTTTGATCGAGGAAAACCCCCATCCACAACCAAACAACAAATTTTGTTTTACAGATTTATTACAAATCCATATCTGGGAGCGAAGGTTCAAAGCTATAAGAAAGAAGTGTAGGTTTCAAGTTCATATTTTGGATTCAGAGATTTCTAGAAAAGGTGACCTAGACCCATTCAGCCATGGGAAAATGAGTCCTTGACAGGCTTGAAAAACTACATTTTGTGACAAGTGCATAGTGTTATTCCCTCTCACATTTTCCAGATTTTTTTTTGTTTCTCTCAGTTTTATGCTTAATCTTCAAGATCCAAGTGATAAATTGCATTTTGGAAATGATTTACCATTTTTTTTCTCCCCAAAGTGTTGTTTGACCTTGACCCCCATCCTTCAAGCATAAGGAAATCTGAAGATTCTCACATTGGGTTGATTCACCTAAGGGTTAATAAACAATTCATTGTTGGGATATCATTTCCTAATGAATTAAGGAAGATAGGTTCTAGTTCCTCCCCTTTGTACTTACCTTTCTATTTTGGGAAAGACCTTATTTTCTTTCATTTCATTTTGGTGATTTCGACCTTGTACAACAAAATTCTAAAAATTGGAGTCTATTTCAACCTTAAATTTGAATTTTGCACTAGTTTGCATTAGGTTTTCATTAGTTGCATTACATTTATGGTTCTTTAATCTTGCATTTATGAACATTACATTTAGGGTTAAATTTACATGTTTGTATCCTTTAAATTCATAGAAAATCTAAAAAATTACATTAGATCTGCATTCATTTTGAATTGTACTTGCATCAAGATCGCCATTCAATCATCTAAGTTCAAATTTAGATCCAAATTGCATTCAAAAAATAGTCATTTAGTTCATCATTTGACCTTATACTTTTATTTAGACGCCCTTATTCTAGAAAACTTATTACAGAAACCCCTGTTTGAAATTAGAAATAGAAAACACATAAAAAAAACTCAAATCTTGGAAAATTCAATTTTAAAAACCCTGACCTAGGAACCATTCACCCATGGGCGAATGAGTCCCTGTACAGACCTTTTAGACAAATTTATGGGTTATTTTTAACCTTTTTTTTGCATTTCTATTACTATTTCCATATTTGAGAATTGGTTTCCTAAAATAGATTGATTTTAAATTTAAGTTATTGCTTCTTTAGTTAGATCTTGCAACATTTGGGAAATCATTTCTTGCATATTTCAATTGAATATAGCATTAAATTTCTATATTTTTCCTTTATTTTCAGCATCATGTCATAGTTTAGATACATTAGTTTACATTTTTCAATCATTAGAAAACAAAATCAAAATAAAAAACATCAAGAAAAATAAATAAAAACAAGCACAAAAGTGATCAAACCCTTGGAGAAAGCATAGTTATTTTACTATGTCAGATCTCTTTTTATGAGTTAACATATCCCTCAAGCCCTTTAATAGTGATTAATTTGACATGTTAGATGAAGCCCTTGAGGATTTCATCTCACAAGGTCCATCCACTAAGGCTTGTCATAATAAACCAAAACAAAGAGACATTAATGTAATCACACCTCATCTTATCCTTAATCCACCCTCACATCAACCTCAAGTTCAAAAAAACCTATGCTTATCTTAGAACCACCTAAAAAGAAATAATTAAAACTAGGAGATATAACGAACTTTATAAGGAAACTTTATAGTAACAATGTTTCGCAGCAACCGAATTACAATACCATTGCTCACACATATAATACAAGGAACAATAGGCAACAAAAATTCACTCTTGTTTCATTAGCATTACCTCAACCTATCTTTCCTAGTGCTCCTCATTTGGCTTTTCATAGTGGAAAAGAGTATGATCTTGTTGAAAAATTAAAAATACTCCTACTAAGATATCCTTATGGGACCTTACTCAAGCCTCACCTAATTACCATAGTATGCTTCAAATAGCTTTGCAACAAGTTGTGGTTCCACCTAGTACAAATGAAAATAATTTAGTAGCCCTCATTCAAGGAATGAATTCATTTAATCTAGATATTGTTTTCCATGAAAGTGAATTACCTTCCTTGGAAGTGCAAAATAAAAATGAAGCTTTCATGATATTAGCTCGCATTGATATAGCTGGGATAAAGAGAACCCTTGTTGACAATGGATCAACCCTTAATGTGTGTAGTGTAAGCCTCTTGGATAAGCTTGGAATGGATAGGAGAAAGATTGAACCTGATTCTTTGTCCATTTGTGGTTTTGATAACATAGGAAAACAACCACTTTGTGTGATCACATTACATATTTCAATTGGAAAATTCACATTGTAAAATCCTATCCATGTTATGCCTCAGGACCTTTCATATAACCTTCTTTTAGGTATACCATGGATTCATTAGATTAAAGTGGTTCCTTCAACTCTTCATCGTGTAATGAAGTATCTCTATAACAACCAAGTGTACACGGTCAAAGTTGATCCTAAACCTGAAAGTTGTTTACACACTAAGAAAGATAAAGAAATCCCTTTGAAAACATTGATACCAACTTCAAAATTGTAAATTATGCAAGAGGAAGAAAACAAAGAAAATAACACTGTGGAAATCACAAGTCTCTTTGATGATGATTGGAGTTCTTTAGATTTTAGACCTATATTTATGGGAGAGTACAAGATCACAACAAAAAGGTGTGAAAAGGGAAAAGAACTAATGGTATAATTAACACAAAACTCAAAATAACCTTCACAAGTATCTACTTCATCCACTTTAGAATAAGACATAAGTTATACAAAAAAAATTGATGAAGTCAATTATGAACAACCACTTAATCTGAAAGAGATGGAAAGACTTTATGGAAGACATTATGAGCTCTTGAACTAACTTGGTTATAGTGGAAAAGGATGTGGCATGAAAGAACAAGGCATCTGTGTTCCTATAGAGCCTAACACACAAGAAAATAAAAATGGTCCTAGATATTGTCCTAAGATTAAAAAAAGTAACAAAAATACCTTCACTCAACATCAATACTATCATGTGCAGTTCTTCTAAGATAACTCTCACTTTAAAGCATCCTGAATTAATTGATACATGTGATGAATCATTGGAATACTTTGAATATG
>VDFB02034743.1:12648-27476 GCA_007258455.2 Sequoia sempervirens
ACAAATACTAGATTTCCTGCTAAGGAGTATTCTACAACAAATCCATTGGATTTGATCCATATGGATCTATGTAGACTTGTTAGGACAAAGAGTCTACAAGGTGACAAGTATTTCATGATTCTTATTGATGATTATACTAGAATAACTTGGATTACTTTTCTAAAAGAGAAGTTAGAAGAATTTGAGAAGTTTAAAGCATTCAAGGAATTAGTTGGAAAAAGTGGAGAATCAATTAGATGGTATGGTGAATTCTATGAAAGCATGGGATCTAGAGGCAATTTTCTACTCCTAGGACTCCACAACAAAATGGAGCTACAAAAAGGAAGAACCAAAATATACAGGAGATGGCAAGAACAATGTTGAGTCAAGAAAATCTATCAAATATGTACTAGAGAGAAGTAGTTCATATGGTAGTATATATTTTGAGTAGAGCCCAAATCAAACCAAAGACTAAATGAAAACCATAAGGACTTGTGAGAGGAAGATTGTCAATCGTGAATTTCGTGTGAAATATTTAAAGCAAAATGGTACATCAAAAAGAAAGAAGAAAATTTGGGTAAGTTTGATTCTAGATCTAATGAAGGTATCTTTCTTGGTTACTCTATGACAAGAAAAGCATATAGAGGTTACAAAAAAAGGTTGAAGAGGATGGTGGAAAGTGCCAATATAAGATTTGATGAAACAATTCAGTCTACTAGTACTCTAGAAGTAGAAGATGATGAAGAACCAATCTGCAATAGTGATGAAGATTTAGAAGTTGACCCTGAGACAGTTGTTACAAAAACTTCGGCAAAGTATGTTCAAAATAATCACTTTGAAGGCCAAATTATAGGGGATAAAGATAGTGGGGTTTAGACTTGGAGGAGAATTGAAAAGGAAAATGAGCAAGTACATTTTGCATTAATATCAAAATAGAGCCAAAGTCCTATAAAGAAGCAAGCAAAGAGAAAGGTTGGATAGAAGCCATGGAGGAAGAATTAAACTAGATCAAGAAAAATAAAACTTGGGAATTGGTCCCAAGACCTAAAGGCAAGAATTTCATTAGTACCAAGTGGGTCTTTAGAAACAAGCTAAATGAAGATGGAGAAGTGATATGGAACAAAACTAGACTTGTGTTATTGATTTAAAAGAAAAACATTTGCTCTAGTAGCAAGGCTGGAAGCAATCAAAATGTTTTTGGCTCTTTCAACATTCAAGAATTTCAAAGTATATCATATGGATGTGAAGTCGACATTTTTGAATGGATAGTTAGAAGAAGATTTCTGCATTGAACAACCAGAAGAGTTTTAATGTTTAGACAATCCAAATTATGTGTGCATGTTGAAGAAGGATCTTTATGGAGTCAAGCAAGCTCCTAGAGCTTGGTATTCTAGTTTGGATAAGTATTTGCATTTTGGAGAGGAATTGCAGATAGTAATCTATACATAAAAATAGAAGGTGACCAATTGTTGATTGTTTTAGTCTATGCAGATGATATTATCTTTGATGGAAGCAGTGATGACATGTGCAAGGTGTTTCAGAAGGAAATGAAAAGTGAGTTTGAAATTTTAATGCTGGTAAATTGTCTTTTTTCCTTGGTTTGCAAATTTCTCAGTCAGATAAAGGCATATTCATTTCTCGGCACAAGTATATAAAGGAAATGTTAAGTTCAAGTACATAAAATTTTGTGAAAATAATATTTCATGTATCTAGAGGCTATAATAGATTTTTATTTATGGTATCCTAAGAGTGAAAACTTCACTTACTGACACACACATGCAAATTGGGTAGGAAGCATAGATGACCGAAAGGTACAAGGATGGAGCTTTCTTTCTTGTGATAATTTGGTGTCCTGATTAAGCAAGAAACAAGACTCAATTCCATTATCTACAACAAAAGTAGAATACATTGCAGCAGCTTTATGTTGCACTAAGGTATTATGGATGAAGTAGAACCTAATGGAAATGAAGATTGAGTTTGATGAACCTATTTCTATTCTTTATGATAATACCAGTGTTATAAACATCTCAAAGAATCTAGTAATGCACTCAAGGACAAAACTCATTGCAATCAAGTATCATTTTATGAGGGAGAAGGTTGTAGAGAAGGAAGTAAAGTTGGAGTACATTGAGACCAAGGAGCAAGTTGTAGACATTTTCACAAAACCGCTTCCTAAGGAAACTTTTGAGTTTCTCTAGTAGAAGCTGGGAGTTGTTTCTCCCTCCTCTTGAATCAAGAGGAAGTGCAAGTTGAGGGTGAGCTTTATATCCTTACAACAAGAGGGATTGGTGGTCTTGCGGAATTTTTTTAGAAGTAGTATGGTATGGACTCAAGAGGATTCTATCTGGGAAACATTTTCTAGATTGTGCAAAGTGTTGAAAATGCAAAGGGGGAGTGTTGACCTTTTCCACTAATGTCAAAGGGGGAGAAATTGGAACTCACAATGCTATATCCTCTAAGGGGAGAAATGGAAACTTGGTAAGGAGAAGACATAAATTTGTCTTCGTGTGTGGCCAACATTTTATTGTTTTCCATCAATGACAAAGGGGGAGATTGTTGAACAAAGGTGTGTATGGTTTTCAAAGGAGATATGATCAAATACGACACTATATTTTTTAGGAGTTGTACTACCACACCTATAAGTGTTGTTAATTATACCATCATATCATTTTGAGTTGTAGAAGTATACATTGTTGGCTATATTGAGAAAAAAGTTGAGGAGTGTTTGTGTTCCGAAAGTATGTTGTGTAGAATCAAATGTATCACTCTTGGATATTAGGAGATATGTGGGAATCATACTAATTGTAGTGTGCTTGCAATATCATGCAATTTTCTATTCACTATGATAGAGGTGATCTAGAAGGTTGTACCAGAATGCTTCAATTCAGTGTTTCTCAGTTATCCTTTTTGAAGATGTTGGATTTGTGGTTTGAGAGGAGAGTATGTCTACACATGTTATATCTTATTCTAGTGTTTCTAGGAGTTATGTTTAGCATGCAAACAAATTGAAGTGATAGAAGGCTCTTTGTGCTTATCTATCAACTATTTGGTGTTCCTAAACTATACAGTAATGGCTAGTTGCATGCAGCATTCAAAGTTAGTGTGCGATGTTAAGATAAGACCTGGTTAAGGTCCTCATGGAAGTGCACGACATCATGTTCTTTTGGTAGCAATAAATTTGATTTAAGATCAACCTGCTACACATTTCATAAAATATGAATTTAGGTCCACCTTATGCCATCCTAGTTATTTGCAGATCCTCGGTCAACATGAAAGAGTTTTAATGCAATGTCATGTATATATTCCTCAGTTGCATGAATGCACAATGTGAATATAATTGAAGAGAAGGTGGTTATTGAATATACAAAGAGAAGATTGTGTGAGCTAGAGTTTTTCAAGAAGAGTTGCATCTCAAAGTTTGTGCAATTACTAGAAGATCATATGAAGAGTGGACAATTGTCTGAATCCAATTTAGAAAGTGTATGAGATGTGTTTGGCTGCATTGAAGGTCCACAAGCTTTATCTATGTAATCTAGTAGGACTAGAGTGTTCTACTTGTTGTATTGATCTGTGTATTGGGGATTGGTGTCTCTAATAGGTTGGTTCCTACAGATACAATTGACGATTGGTGTCTCTGATAGGTTAGTTCCTACTACATATTGTAAAATTCACTTGTTATATTCCTAATTTGTGTGGCTGGATTTGCACAATAGATCCAAATAGCTATTCTCACCATGGCTTTCCCATCTTGTGTTTCCATGTATATCTAGTGTTTAATTGTGTGAATGTGTGCTCATTTCTTGATTAGTAGTAGTAGTATTCAAGTTACATGATCTAATATTTGTGATGAAGTTAATAATTCTAAATAGATTTGATCTATTAGTTCACCCCCCCCTCAGTAGATTGTGTGCCCTTCACAAGGTGTTTTACTTAACTAGTTCATCACCTAGGTTCTATTCACACTAGAACTAATTAAGTTTACTTAGGGTACACATAGGATACTTACACTTTATCTCTCAAGTCATAAGATTAAGACACCAATAATAATCTAATCCTATCCCACCTTGGTCTATATAACAAAAGGGTTCTCTTATTATTCACTATTATTCTAATTAATCATCATCATTTGTATATTTGCATGCCCTTTGATAAAATAAGATTGTTCTTTCATGTTTGATCTCCCATATTTTCATTGAATCTCTTAGATCTTTGGTGGCTACATCTTAAAAAAAATCTTGCATGGTATAGATCATTTTATACAAGCTCTTACATGGTATCAAAACATGTAGGATTATTTTTTATTAGTCCTTAATACTAAGATATTTAGGTTACAAATCTTGGTGGATCTTGAAAAACTGAATATGTTCTTCTCTTGCATCAAATGATGACCTAGAGAATCATAAAAATGTGATCGAAATACCAAATTTTGGGCGGTTCATCTTTGTGGCTTTGTATTGCATGTTCATTTTGGAGCATGTTGGTGAAAACATAAAGTCACCATTGAATTCAAGGTATCCAAACAAATTGGATGTGTGAGACCAGATCTATAACTATGTGAAATTGAGGTAGTTAAATTCAAAAGGTAATTACAATTTTGATACATTTCATATCAAATATGACCCTATCATTGAGTCCAAAAGGCCTACCTAAAGGTCAACTATCAATTCATCACATTTGGAGACTTTTCCCTAGGACATTCAAAAAAAAAAAATCCTCCTTAGTCATACAGATTGCAAAGAATATCCCTTTTGCAAACAAAATATTGTGTTACCTATCTCATTGAACCTAGGAATAGGTGTCATTGAATAGAGGTTTGAAAAAAAAATCATAATTTTAAATTAAAAAAATCGCAGGTTGTACCTACTTATGCAAGCACTACAAACTTGTGCAAAGCAACAAGTACTTGTAGCCAACAAGCACCCACCACATGGCACAAGCATAGAGCTCGCTAGCAATTTGTCACAACCTCATTGTTCATTAGAAATCATCGACCAATGACCAATCCACACTACACAATAGTTAATGGTAGTCATAAAACAACCAATTCTTCTCGAAAGTGGTTTCCTACTTAGAATCGACAATTTGATGACTCAAATAAGCAATTTTAGTCCATTAGGGTGGTTTTCCAACAATTTAAGAACAATTTGGCACCAAGAAAATACTTCATCTTGGGGGAGCATATTACATTGCTATGTGTGTTGATTCCAACATGTTTTCCCCCAACCTACCCCCTACTCCATTGACTATTTGGTTTTGGCACTCCAACTTCAAAGGCTCCATTCTCAATCATCAGAGCTCCTTTTTGTGAGCAACTGTTTTTATTTGGAGAAAAATTCCACAACCTTCATATTGGTGTAGATAGCTTTCTATTTGAGCATCTAAATTTTTTCAACAATTATAAATTTTCATAGATGTTGCTAAGTTTTTCTCATTTTGGGAACTCCTAGGGCTCCATTTGGGTTCATATGGTAACACTTTTTGTACAATTTTTTTGTAAAGTGCATTTTTTTGTATAATTTTGAAAGGAAAGCCGAGTGTGGAAACAACCTTACTAATGCAAATCAATCAAGAGATGGTTACAAAACTTTATTTGAAATCCTCTTACACATATAGTTTCATTTAAGATTGTGCATTTGTTTAATTATTTTTAGATTTAAGTATTAAACCATAAGACACAAAATTTACATGGGAAAACCCTTTCAAGAAAAAACCCACACACCAAAGCACATATCAATTGTATTATAGTAAAAAAACTATTACAATACAACTTTTAGAGTCTATGATTAAGTAAGTGTTAATTCATTGTGATACAAGATTCTAGAGTTAATTCAACAGCATAACAGTATTTTAGATATTACAATACTACTTTTACAAATGCACTAAAGCATTAATATATATCTTTCACTCATACACGAGTGTCCAACATTTCCATGTGTCAATCCCACAGTCTCTACATGCATGCAAACTAAAATTGACAACATGCACGAGTCCCAAGTGACTCGAAAGACAACTAGCTCAACATGCAAGCACATCCATCTTCCAAAAATCAAGTAACCTCACATGTTGGCATCCCATAGAGAAAATCAAGTCAACTACCAAATTAGAACTCATCCTTGAATCCTAGTCACTCTCAGTGACAACTCGGTCTTCATTTAGCAACATTCCCTTATGAGCTTCAATTAACAAGTCAAATCAATGCCACATGGCATCATGGCACTCCTCCTTGAGGTTTTCACAATGCTCAATGCTGGAATGAGCACCTAGGTGACACGTGTCACTCTCCTTTGCTTTTGTTTTTCCGAGAAAGGAATATGCTCACAAGTGGGCCCTGTTAAAAGCTTACTTCCAAATTAGATTGCTACATGTCGACATGATGCACATTTTAGAGGTTTTAATGTTTTCCTCTTCCCAAATGAGTGCCCATGTGACAAGTGTCATATTCTCCTCCTTTTGCACCTTGCATGTAGGATACCAACTCTCTGTTGGATCCCACAAAATGCCTTAACAATTTGGAAACATATATTTTTGCATTTAATAAATCAAATCAGCAACTTAGGGGCAAATAATTAATTATTTAATCATGGGACTCACTAAGATTGAGACACCCTAATCCCAACATTCTCCCACTTGTTGAAGACCTTACAAGAGTCTTTGTATCATTCCTCAAGCTGCAAGACTTGTTGAATCGACACACAATCTGAACTTCTTTGTGCTCAATGCCTTTGTCAGTGCATTTGCAACATTCACCAAAGTATCCACCTTTTCCAAGTTCACCTTCCCATCTTCCACCATATCACAAACAAAATGAAACTGCACATCAATGTGCTTTGTTCTGAAATGGAAAGTAGGATTCTTTGCTAAACATATGGCACTTTAGCTGTCACAACAGATAGTAATCTATCCTGCATCAAAACCATTATTCGAACACAGCCTCTAAAGCCAAACCGCTTCTTTGTGAGCATGAGTAGCTACCATGTAATCCACTTTAGTAGTGGACAAAGAAACTACAAGCTACCACTTACTCATCTAGCTTATAGCACCACCAAACATTGTGAAAACATATCTATTGGTGGATCTTCTACTATCATTTTCACCCACCCAATCAGAGTCTACATATCCATGAATGCTCATTGAATGTCGAGATCTAGTAGGATAATCATTAAAACACAGGGCATACTTGGAAGTACCCTACAAGTACCTAAACACTCTTTTTATCGCATCCCAGTGCACCCATCTAGGATTAGCCATAAACCGACTAAGGACTCCCACTTATTGGGCAGTATTTGGCCTCGTATAGACCATAGCATACATCAAGCTGTCAACAACACTCACATAAGGAACTTTGGTCATGTCTTTCATCTCGATAGGAGATTTTGGATAATACTTCACATAAATCTTCATCCCCTATATAGCTGGAACAACCATTTTTCTACAAGTAGTCATGTTGAATCTCTTCAACACAAAGTTCACATGCTTACTCTAGCTAAGCCAAAGCTTTTTGTTAGCATTTAACATGTAGTGGCTACAGCTTCGGCCCAAAAATTTTGTTCAAGGCCAACACCACTCAACATACTCCTAGCCCTCTCTATCAACATTCTATTCATCCTCTCTACAACTCCATTTTGTTGTGGGGTGTATGGAGTTGTCTTGTGTCTCTCAATCTCATGATCCTTACAAAACTTGTTGAATTCTATGGAACAAAACTCACCACCGTTATCCATCCTCAAGCACTTAATTTTCCTACCAATTTTATTTTCAACCAACAATTTGAATTCCTTAAACCATCTGAAAACTTCATATTTACTTCCAGGGAAGTACACAAATGTCCTTCTAGAATAGTCATCTATGAATGAGAAAAAGTATGCAAATATAGACAACAAAGGAGCATTAACAGGACTAAACACATCATAATGCACATAATCCAAAACCCCAGAAGATTTATGAGAACTATAATAAAAGGAAACATGGTGTTGTTTTCCATATATACAGTGTTCGCAAAAATTGAACTCAAGATTATAATCATCAAGGCCTTCAACAAGGCTCTAATTTTCTAGGGCTCTAAGACCCTTCTCACCAATATGGCCAAGTCTTTGGTTCCATACCATTGTCTTCTCTATAGGAAGTTTCATTTCCAAAGCATTGACACCCTTAGGTACCCAAAAAGCATGACCATCATATGTAGAAACCACGGTCTTCTTTTTTGCTCGATCCGATGGTGAGGATGAAGAATCCAAATCCCTTTTCTTGAACTTCACAGAAGTACTATGCACTAAACCATGCATGCATCTAGCTTATACAGGGTGTCAATCCAAACACCCTTAGCAAGCACCATAGAACCTCTAGTCATCTTGCATCCTCCACTCAAGAAAACAACCTACACCCCCACATCACTCAGCTTACCCACTAAAAGTAGGTTTCGTGCCATAGGGATATGCAGTATACCATCAATCCCCTTCACTCTACCATCAGGGAATTGTATCTTGAATCTTCATACTTCAAGAACCAACCTCTACGAGAGGTCATGTGGAAAGAGGCACCTGAGTCAATCAACCACACATCTTCATATGCATGCGTTGCCAAGGTTGTGACAAATGCATTTGCATCATCTTGAAAGGATTTTTTATTTTTTTTCTTTTTTTCCTCTTTGCAATCTTTCTAGAAATGACTAGATTCACTACAATTCCAACATTTATCCTTGGAATTTTTACCAAAAGACTTAGATCTCCTTGAAGATTTGGACTTAGACTTCTTGTCCTTTTTCTTGCCTTTCTCTTTCGATCTACCATGAATAGACAGGGCCTCCTTGGCCATCTTAGGAGATTTCCTCTTCATCTCTTCAAATAACAATAAAGCAACCACAACTTCCATTTTGAAAGTGGTTGTTATGCCTCCAATAGCCATCACCAAGTGGTCCCACAAGTTCAACAAAGAACATAACAAAAACATGCAATAATCCTCGTCATCAATCTTCACACCAATAGAACCCAATTGAGCAACAAGCATATTAAATGCATTCAAGTGATCAACAACTGATCCTCCTTCCTCCATCCTTAGAGAATACTTCTTTCTTAGCAACAAATTATTTACCAAGGATTTCCCCTAATAAATATCACCAAGCTTCTTCCAAAGCTCAACTAGAATCTTCTCCTCATGGACATTCAAGAGCACAGAGTCAGCCAAACAAAGTTTTATTAGACCCTTGGCTTTCGAATCCATTAGGTTCCAATCCTCTTGTGAAGTTGTTGTTGGCTTTGTATTGGATATTGCAACCCATAGATCTCTGTCTACGAGCATATCCTCCATTTTGAATTTCCACGACTCAAAATTTCTGCCATTGAATTTCTCCATCTCTATCCTTCTAAATGTGCTTGCCATCTTAAATTTGCAACAAGATTAGCAAAGTTTTCTCTACAAAACTCCCATTGAAATTATATGTGCACAAAAAACCCTTCAAACCCAACAAGGACAACAAAGTTGGCTAAGCTTTGATACCAATTGAAAGAAACCAGAGTGAAGAAACAACCTTTCTAATGCAAATCAATGAAGAGACAATTACAAAACTTTATTTCAAATCCTCTTACACGTACAATTTCATTTAAGATTGCACATTCATTTAATTATTTTCAAATTTAAGCATTAAACCACAAGACACAATTTATATGGGCAAACCCTTTAAAAAAAAACCCACACACCAAAGCACATATCAATTGTATTACAATAAAAAAAATACAATACAACTTTCAGAGTCCATGTTCAAGCATGTGTTAATTCACTATGATACAAGATTTTAGAGTGAATCCGACAACATAAAAATATCTCAAATATTACAAGCTTACTTTTTCAAATGCACTAAGACATTAATATATATCTTTCACTCATACATGGGCGTTCAACATTGTCATATGTCAATTCCATAGACTCTGCATATATGCAAATTGAAACCAACAACATGCACAACTCCCAAATGACTCGAAAAGCAACTAGATCAACTTGCAGCAACATGCAAAGTGTGCAACTCTCAAAAATCAAGTAACCTCACATGCTAGGTGTCCCATAGAGAAAATCAAGTCAACTGCCAAATTATAACTCATTCTTGACTCCTACTCACTCCTAGTGACAACTCATCCTTCATTTAGCAACATTCCCTTCTGAGCTTCAGTCAACAAGTCAAACCAATGCCACATGGCATCATGGCACTCCTTGAGGTTTTCACAATGCTCAATGCTAGAATGAGTGCCTAGGTGACAAGTGTTGCTCTTCTTTGTTCCTACTTTTTTGAGAAAGGAATATGCTCACAAGTGGGCTAAGCCAAAAGTTTACTTCCAAATTAGATTGTCACATGTCAACATGGCACACATTTTAGAGGTTTTAATGTTTGTCTCTTCCCAAATGAGCACCCATGTGACAAGTGTCACATTCTCCTCCTATTGCACCTTGCATGTAGGATACCAACTCTCCAGTGGGTCCCACAAAGTGCTTTAGCAATTTGGAAACACATATTTTTGCATTTAATAAATTAAATTAGCAACTTAGGGGGAAATAATTAATTATTTAATCATTGGACTCACTAAGGTTGAGACACCTTAATCCCAACAAATTTGCAATGGTGTGATCAAATTGATCTCATTCTATTAAAAATGTGTACTTCAATTCTATGGCTTAATTTAGTATTTGCATGTACTTAGATCAAGACCATTTCAATATTTTTGGCAAGTGGCACATGTAATTACACTAAGTATGAAGTGTCAAGATCATATGTTGTTGGAGGGAGTTTTAATTGGGTAATTTGAAGGTGTAATCGTATGTTTTTGTTGGATTAAGTCTCTTGATTGGTCTATCATGTGACTAAAGTTGAGTAGTTTATCATTGATATCAAAAGGCATCATATTGTAATCAGATTGAATAGATGGAACTATAAGTATTGGCGAGATAGAATCCTAACACATTGCAAGTGGCTTCATCTTTTTCTTTATCTCTAAGGACTAGTTCTTAAACATACAACATTTTGGAAGAAATTTGTGAGGGATTTTAAGATTGAACATATCCTAGGAGTAAATGGTTGTAGTGTTGATATTGACACCCAAATGGCTACTCCTAGCATTAGGTGTCCTCATGGTCTTTGGACCAAATTTTGAGAGATGCATAGAGACTCAAATGAACCTTCATTTCTTGACGATCCTGTTGTGGATTGTTTTGTTTCACTTGATGTGTTTCAACTATATAATCATAAAATAGCTATAACAATTGTTGACTAGGAAGAGCTTGAACACCATGATGAATAGAGACTTCTACTAATGCTCCTTCTCTTCTTATAGAGACTTTCATTGAGGCTTAAATTTTTTACTTTGATCCAAATTCAAAGGGTTCATCTTCTTCATCTATGAGTCAACATCTTGAAGCTGAGAACTCTAGTAATCTAGCATTTATTTGATGTTCACACTCAAGCATCTAGTGTGAACACTTTTGAAGAGATACAATATGGTCATTTAAATCTACATGTTCTTTCATCCATTGAGGTTCTACAAATGTGTTGGCATTCCATCTCCTCAATCTACTATTGCTTTTGATGAGACTAGTATTGCTACATCTATGGTTTCTAATGATTCAATGCAATAGCACATTCAAATTCTTCTAGATATAACTACTTAGGGTGAGTGTTTGATAGACATTACAAGTTTATTTTGTGAGTCTTATCTTGCAAACTGGAGAACACTATTAAGGATATTCATATTCTCTTAGATGTTAGCTCCTATGGAGTTGCATCATCTTTTTCAAATATTTTGAGGTAACCTTCAAACCCTCTTGTTATTTCTCTACATCCTCATTTGTCACAATTTAGCATTGGTGTGGAGACTTTTCAGCAACATTTGGAAAAGACATCTTTTTCTTTGGATTATGCTCTACATTTGTTTCCACCAAGTTCTAGATTGTCATCTTCATTAGTGTGGAACAAAACACCTAACTTGATTGTGACAGCTTTCAACATCAATATAGGGACACCTGAGAAAAATTTAGAGACATCATACATCTTAATCTATCTTCCTTCATATTCCTTTCAAGAATGGGAAGACATCTAGCATACATTCTTAGTTTTGTCAAGATTGGATCATCTTCAACATTCATTATCGAAAATCTACTATCATTGCAAGAGACTCTACTTTGAAGAGGGTCTTCATGGCCTCTCTTCTTTTTCTCTCTTATGGGGGGACTTTTTACTCACATAACATTTTTGTTCTCATTTTTCTTTGAGAGCATTTTGTATCCTCTCTTTTTGTGAGGAGTTTTGTCCCACTAAATTTTTTCATTTACTATGTTTGTGAAATATTGTGTTGTACATGGGTACCTAACATGGCCTCATAGCCAAGACACATCCTTGCACTCTTACATCTTTGTATCTTGTGCATTCTCTCTAAGTTGCACTTAAGGGGGTTGTTGGTGTGAACATAGTATTTTACCTAACTAATTCATCATCTAGGTCCTACTCACATTAGTTATTTAAGTTTACTTAAGGTACACATTGAATACTTATCACTTTATGTCTCAAGTCATAAGCTTAAAACATGTGTCATAATCTTATGTAATCCTATCTCACCTTGGTCTCTATAACTAAAGGGTTCTCTTAGTATTCTCATTCATTCCAATTAATCAACATCATATATCTATTTGCATCATTTGATAGAATAGCATTATTCTCTCATATCTTATATCTCTTGTGCTTTGTTTGAAGCTCTTAGATCTTGGATGGCTACATCTTCAACCAAATCTTGCATGGTATAAAGCATTCTATACCAACTCAAACAAGTTTAAAAGGGGAACTCTCACAAAGAGTAAGACTTTGAGATGTCGAGATTGAAGCATCAAACGAACATTATGATTGATATCAAAATTTTGAAAATGACCAAAAGCTTGACTCTAAAGAATACATGAAGGGATTAGCAAAGTTTTGAGCTTTTAGGGTAGTAGAAAATAACTACCCAAGGATGGGAAAGTTTGACACTCCAACAAAATACACATAGAAAAGCTTCAAAAGTAAGCTCGCCAAGGAGCTAACAATAGGATGGATGGAAGTACAACCTCAATAACCCAAAAGGTTGAAAAAAACAACACAAAGACAAATTTTAACAAGGGCATGAATGGGTTATCAAGATCAATAGGAAAGGTATGTAAGGAGGAACAACCCCAAAAGTATAAAACTTTGACAACACAATGCACACTAAAGAAAACACCAAAAACAGCCCAAGCTTAAACTCTTTATGAATTTTTGCCTCTTTTAACACTTAAAGGACCCTCTCAAGAGATCTCAAAATGGTTATCAATAATAGGTAAAATAGGGTTATGACACACAAAATGGGAAGGGACTCGAGCAAAATTTGACAACACAAGATTAAGTCCCATCAATTGGGACAATCTTATACATCCAATAAATAAGTTAGGAACCAAACTACCTTTTAAAAACAACCTAATGTAATAGGTCAATCCACATCGCTACAAATGATAAAAGATTGTAGATTTTGACAAGGTAACACTTATGGCTCAAATGCTTGCACCTACTTCCTATGATCATCCAAGCTTGAACCCTAACCACTAGGGGAGCTCCCTTAGCTCACACAATAATCTGCCATCCCTAGTTTGTACAAATAGTTACATCTATCTTGCACGCAACCCTACTAACCAGGGAATTCTCCAACCATTAACAAGAATGGGTTTCTAATAGCAAAAAATACCTTTTACCACCTATTAACTATTAAAGCCAAAGGATTTACCCTACTAGAATGGGCATTGGTTCAAAAGAAACCACATAAGGCCAATGATAGGAGAGCTTAATAAAATCTATCTTGCTAAAAACTCAATTTCACATAACTTATCTGCTCTCATTACAAGAAACTCCTAGCTAGTATTATTCACTCTATCACTCATTTGTGACCTGCGTGTCTATCTACAGCATACACAAAATGATTTGTAAGAAGCAACCCACAAATCCCAGTCTAAAAGATCTTGAATGTGTGTTAGGAGATGCCATCCTCAAATCTATATAAAGTAACAAAGCAAAGAAAAACTTACCAAGAAACAGCCCAAGTATCTCTTATAGTGACTACTTCTGCCCCCTTGAGAGATTAAGGGCAAGGGAAATGGTTTTATGAAATATTTATTACATTTAAGACCATCTTGAAACGTTTGCCATATATTCTCATATGAGGAATGACTGGCTAGCAAGCATAGGCAGGTTTTGCATGGTTTAGCATTTATTTTCATATCAGATTACCACAAAGCTTCTAATTTATGTGGGACTCGAGAATCAATTTTTTGAATTTGCTGTGTTCAAATTTTTGGATTTCTTCCTACAATCCTTAGATAAAATTTTCAATTATGTTCAAAGAAGCATTTAACAAGTAGAAAGGATAACTCATTTATAAGCAAATTTATGATGAATGGCTTAAATATCGACGTCTATCAGAATACTTTGATTTGGAAGTCCTCACTAAGCATAAATTGGAGTGAGCAAATGGCCATTAAATTGATGAGATAGAATAAAACAAATATAGTTTTAAATCTTCTGCTTAAAGAGTAACCACTATTTTCATTACAGCACACTGAAAAACCTGGATGATAATGCACCCTGATAACAAGCAAAGTTAGCATGCAAATGAAATAACAAGCAAAGCATGCGAATAAAAGCATAAAAAATCAGCAAGATCAAAGGGCAATGAGTGTGAAGCAAAAGGTGGACAAAAACAATGTAAAGTAGAACTGTTAAATGCCAAATATACTTTGACAGTAAAATATATTGATTTATCAACATTCATGTTTCATTCTAAAGCATGTATATATCAGTACATATAAATACAGTG
>VDFB02034744.1:0-35600 GCA_007258455.2 Sequoia sempervirens
TAAATTGACAAGTGTTGCAACTCACCACTCAGGTTTGCTTTCCTTGATGGACCAAAGTCATTGTACTCATCTCATACAAGAAGAATTGAATGCTTTATTGAAGATCCTGCAAGTGTTAGTACTCACAAAACAAATGATCATAAAACATGAACAATCTTACTCATAAACTTGATGCATCTCTAATGAAGATCTTGATTGATAAAAAGTGCTGTAAAATATTCCTTATTTTGCTCTTGATTGCTTTTTAGGATGCTTGCTTGCTCAAAATTTCATTAGGTGTTTAAATAGTGAAAAAGACTTGTATTTATATGTATTTATTCGTTTCCCGCAAAATTAATTATGAAAAGCCGACAAATAAATTTAAATTTGTAAGTATAAAAATGTCGACAATAAAATATTTAAATTTGAGCCAAAATAGGTTGGTCAAGGGCGTGTCTGTCCTAGACTAGACCTATTTTGGGGCTTTGATGTTGTTAAATGAATAATTAATATTAATTTCTAATTTTATTTTGATTTTCCGATAACATTAAAAACGGGCAAATTATGAACATAATTAGGTCCAAGCATGTAGTGTCCCCATTTTTGGTCACTTCAGTATTATGGTTGGCTTCAGCTTTCTCAGTGATCGTCAACCTGTCTAAGAGGATGTTTGATATTGGCAATGAGCTCAGTTGCTCTAGAGGATTACTATGCCACTTTTTGAAGTGAATTCTGGCTTTTGGTGGGTTCTCTAAGATTCTTGGAGAGAGTGCCTATTTATAGTAAATCACCCGGTTGGGCCCGATTTTCATTATTCATCATCGGTATCATTACAGTGTAGTCAAATTTCGATTTCGATGCTTTTTGATAGTTTTCGCAACTTAGGTATATTACTAGCTTTAATTTAATTATTTTACTAAGGTTGCTTAATTTTATTAAAATAATTTAATGGGCACCTTAGTATAATAGCTCGTCAAAAAGAGGATGAAAAGTTTTAAATCATGGATGCATAATATTGGAACCTTGATAATATTTTATTAAATTAAAGGGTCTTTTGGAGCAAAAAGGAGTTTTTAATTAAAAAGTGATTTTTAAATTGTATCTTTTAGAAAGTTTGGTAGGAAAAGTATATAAGGAGGTTTTGTGAGCTCATTTGCATATGCAAATTATTTTATTTCCTATTGTGAAACCCTGGTGGTTCCATGGGATTGAACCTGGTTCATCTTAACCTTCCTAAGGACAAAAACCCTCTTGGAGAAGATTAGCCTCGGTGGTTAAAGATCCTCCTTGGTTAATACTGTGTGATTCATTCAGAGTCACAGTTTGTGCAGGAAAGGTTTACTAGTATATTTACTTTAGAATCTATGCTTGTGCTGAATGCTGAAGGTTTGGAGCAATTTCATATAGAGATCATCTGTGTGCTGAATGCCACTGATTAGAGGGTTTGATGGTAAAATTCCCTTGTCACAGCTGAAACAAATATAATGAGATTTGTGCCAAATATTATATTTGTTAGTGCAGATTGGAAGAAGATTTATAAGTGTGTTTACAAGAGTAGATTGGGATTGCAATGTTGAGATTGCTGAGGTTTAAAAGGGTGGAGCACAGCTGTAAGGGTGCCTTTTGAGTGGGATGCAGCACTATAGACGCCAAGCACTTAATGTTGGAAAAAGAGTTGAAGTCACAGCAGTAAGCTTTGCTGTTAGGGGTAGTTTTCAAATATTTTGGAGTGGACCTCAGGCAGATTTCTGAGTATAATCAGCTACAAGTTAAATTTTGGCATGCTACAGTTGGGTGTTTTGTATGACAATAGTCACCATTGTAGAAGTTACATCATTTTGAAGCAATATTTTGATACACAACTGTAATCTCTCTATAATACATCCAATGAAGACTTCCAGGTCAAATTGATATGTTCTCTTTATTGTAATCTCATTCTTATGACAACTGAGTGTATTGTTGCTGAATATTTATGCATGCAAAGTGTTTATTGAAATGTCTATGATATCTCTATGCATTGTAGATTTACTTGTTGAACCAATGTTGTCACAAATTGCACTTTGAATGATCCTATACCAAAACACATTGAAAATATATTGACCTTCAATTAACTACAAAGTGTTGGTTTTGAAAAAAAATTGGTTTCAATTTGGGGGTGGTAATTACAGTAGAGTATCAAAGGATACATGATTATTTATGCCAATTGCAAAAATTTAGAAAATATTCCTTTCAGCATATTACAAAGCACATAGGGGGGAGCTAAACCTAGTGTGAAATTGTTAGGGTAGACAATTTATGGTGCTACAATTGGATTATACATTGTTATGAAGTGCGGGCACCTTGCATAGAGCTTTGATACTATTACTCTATTTATTGTTGCCATTTTCTTGAAATATATTTTGTCAGTAAGAAAGTTGTTGATATTATGTGATGACTTGAGTTTAGTTTAATGTGGGATGTTAGTAGGAGTAAACATTGACTAGGTTCCCTATGCCCATTCTAGCTAGGGATGGTACAGTCCGTATAAAAATTTACCCACATTGGTTACGAGTGAAAGCCACTAAGGTTATTAAATAGGGGTGTATAGGAAGGTAGATATAAACATCCCATAACACATGCTAAAGAGAAAGGACTCGTTCTCTAAGAGAGTGGAACATTATATTTGGTAAGTATGTGCTCTATCTAATTTGGATCCGAGGTGGTCCATGACACAATCCTATCTTTGGCTAATGAAAGATAGGCTCATAGATCATTTAATGGAAAACATGCAAAATTAATCAGTACATGAGCTTGAGGAGTTCCTTCCTTGAAAAGGTCTTTAACAAAGCAAGTGAAGTGTGATGGTTGCAAATGGACATTTGTACTCTCTAGCCTCTAATACCACTGTAATGACCTGTGGTTCGGATCAACGATTTTTTTCTGCTTAATCGTTATTGAATTGACACAAATTGTCATTCAATATCATTTAGATAAACTAAGTTCCCAGATTATAAACTTGAACTATTGCATATAGTGTTTAATAATTAATTCCATGGGAATTCCATATCAAAAAATATAATAAGCGAATATCGTTGGCTGCCTCTGATTGAAACTTTAAATTCTTGCTTTGAGATGAGTAAGAGGTTAAACCTCATTGATTGCTGTTTCTGATCATAAACTTAAATACATGCAAATAAGAAAAGATGTTTCTGATATCTTCCAATTGCTCATGCACCATTGATTAGGACTGATCCTTCGCTTCAAAAGAACACTACGAATCTGTTGTCCAGAATACGTATCATTAGAAAAGTTCCATCCTTCCCTGATTGCTTCGACACATCTCCCCTTTAATACCCATGGTCAGTCTAAAGTCATCTCTTTTCATTGCATCCTTTCTTACAAAGGCATGGCTTCTCTTCATGTTAATTGTTATTAATTAATCGATGTCTTAATTCTGAGTTTGTTTTATTAACCCATTTTTAATTATCAAATCTTTGTCTTCATATATCCGTTGCCTCAAGCTTTGGTTCTATTGCGATAGTTTCCTAGATAAGACACAGCCAAGGTAATTTGCCGATAACTTATGTTAATGGCATCTCAGGCAAATAATACATCTAGCTTCATAATGAAGTCTTCCTTACAATCACAACCAGTGCCACCCTCCACTACATGCTCTCCCTGCAACTATATGGTGGATGCCTTTCCTTGCGGCAACTCTTATGTAGCGCTTCCTCTCATTTCATGGCCCTTCAATGAATAGGAGACTATTAATATTTTCCATCAGTTTATCTCACCTGATTCTTGACTTGGGTCTGTTGCGGTAATCATTATTGACGTCTCTTTATTGATTTTCATACTGTAGTGCCAATGTGTCCAGGCGATGACAGAGCATATATTTTCTTTGAATATATTATCTTCGGGGGCACCTTGTGTTTGACCCGACTATCAGCAAATTAGAGTTTTGATAGTTTGGTATATTGTCTTTATCAAATATTATGGTGATTCACTTGGTAATGATTGATAATCATCGACGATATTAAATAAGTTGGCATGCTCGAGTATATTAGTAATCTCCCCTTATGCCCATACGTTCAAGAATATAGATGCTTCGACTTGTCACCTCCATGTTGTTATTCATTTGATAAGTTTGGTGAATGCCCATATACGTGTTTATGATGCCTTCACCCAGTGCGGATAGGAAAGACGTGATTTCTTTCTGACTAATGATAGCAACTGTATACTCCATGCATCTGAGAATACTGATGGCAGAAGTTGAGGAATCCATTATTCACCGGACTCACAAACATTGGGTGGCAGATGTGCATAAATAAGCTGATGATCACTTTAAATGATCAACTAAGATTAATGGCATTGGATTTAGTTTCTGTTCTTTTTTAGTGATTATTTAATGCCATGATATCAAAACATTCAATGCTCAAATATGTCTCCTTGAGAAGGGGGGCATTACATTGGGTGTTTACTTCTTCTTAACTCTGTATCGGTGTTTCCTTCTTCTAAACTTTGTATGATGTCGATCTCTATTGTAGATATCTTCCTTTTCTTTTTTTCCTGTATGATCTCTCTTCAGTGCAACAAGTGCTTTTAATATGGTGTGAGGCTAAGGGATGCGTCTATTGGACGGGTTACTCCTTTATCTCCATGCACCTCTTCATAATTAATTAGTGGCTGTTTAGTGTGTAACTTGATACCATTAGTCTTGATTACGTTTTAAGCAACCTTCTCACTCCTTTGTGGCGGAAAGATCTTTGCTTGATCTGCCGCTGTCAAAACCAAGTTAGTCATGAGTATGTTCTAATGTAAATAATACTTACTCCATTTGAATGCATATCTATGTGTATGTTATTGAATATACATTAATCTACAAATATATTAAATGTATACTTATCTTGGGTATTCGTCTGTGATGGGGACATCGCAACCATTGCCTTCACCCAATCTATTTTTCCAATTACATTCAATGCATTGTTTAATGCGTTAATACAACATAGGGTCCAAAAAATGTGCTTATAAGCACCCTCCACTAGCCAACTTATGTCACGGGGTTCGGTGAATCGTTCCATGAAATTTGAAATTTGGCAAATTTTAAAATAAACCCCAAAAATTGTTTAAGTTTGCTTTAAAATTTGTATGGTAAAATGGGCTAGAGTTTTTCTTAAGAAAAAGTGTATTTTACAGACATGTTTTCAACTAGATTTTTCGTAGTAAAAAATGCGAGCTTCATTGTTTATTCTGCAAATCTTCCTTGTAGGATGCAAATGTTTGTGTCTTGTTGATGACGTTTACCGACTCCTTTCTATGGCCATCATTGATGAATTAGCATTGGTGGGTTTTTCTATTCGCCAACTCTATATTCGCTCATGATGGGTTGAGGAACTCAAAATCTGCAACTTGCAAGACACACTGTAGGAGTTTTTCATTTTTTTTTTTAATGGTTTGTTCTTTTTTCTTTATTTTTGTTATTTTTTTTCAAATAGAATTTAACATATTAAAAATGAATCCACTTTGTTTTAATTTTTAGTATAATAAAATTTAATATCTTAAAATATAATTTAGATTATTGATTATCAATGTATTAAATTGAATATGTTTAATATTTGAATACATTTCTATTATTAATAATAGTCCTTTGATGGTTGTACGATCATTAGTAAAATTGTTATACAATATAATTTTCTATGATTACTTGAAATTAATAGTCCTTATAAATTGTGATTATTGTGTTAATTATTTACTATTATTTAATATTTTTAAATATTTAATTTAGATGATTAATTATTAATATATTAAATTGAATATATTTAGTAATTGGATAAATTGCTATTATTAATAATAGAGTCCTTATAAATTGTGATTAATGTGTTAATTATTTAGTATTATTTAATATTAATAATATTTAATTTAGATGATTAATTATTAATATATTAAATTGAATATATTTAGTATTTGAATAATTTTCTATTGTTAATAATAGAGTCCTTTGACAATTGTATGGCCATTATTAAAATTGTTATATAATATAATTTTCTATGATTACTTGAAATTAATAGAGTCCTTATTGAATTGTGATTATTATGTTAATTATTTACTATTATTTAATATTTAATAATATTTAATTTAGATGATTAATTATTAATATATTAAATTGAATATATTTAGTATTTATAATATATAAATAAATTTTTATAACATTTTTATATTTTAATTTTTTAAATTTATATAATGTGAATTTAATCACATTTATTTTTTCAATTTTTTTCCCTTGTTGAACCTCATCCGAATTTTATTGTTGCCAAACACAAACACAAACTCTAACCTTGTGACATAGAAGCCAACTAACTTACACACACAGGCTGAATCGGTCACCACTTGTACAACAGTAAAGACTCCAACCTCTTCTATGGCATCCATCAAAATTTGAAATTGAAAATTTGCATCCTTTCTCTTCCCTAAACAATCAATAGATCAAAGAAAAGAAGAGCCAACTGTACTTATGACAATAATATTGATGAGTGGTTGATGTTTGATATTGGTCCACCCATCTATGATGATGGAGCATCCATCCCTCATCCAAGTTTGTCTCATTTCTTTCATCAACACACTCACCTTAGAATATTCTCTATCATGGAGGGTGGTGTGTAGCTTATGTTCTCCAGGTGGGACAAATAAAGTGTTAAATTTATGATCAGATTAAATGCACAGAAAATTAATTCAAAATCAGACAAAATAACACAGCAGATACCCTGGGAAAACCCTCCTCTTGAGGGAGAAAAACCCAGCAACAATATATCACTTATATATTGAACAATAATGAAGTCTCTTTTACAATAGAGGCCGCTATGAAGGCCTAACACATGCACTCCAATCTGATGCAGAGGAATATCAGATTGATGATAATCTCAGCCAATATATATCGATCTCCACTCAATACACTCAAACTGCCTTAGAGAGAATTCACACTTCAAAGAATGATATCGAACTTCTTAACTTGATACTGAACAATGGAAATGCCAATGAATATATATACAAATCAGAGATGAAGAGTCGTGTCTCTCCAAGAGAAGTCGGCCTGAATGGAAGGATGAGTCTTATCAATAAAGCATAACCAATCGCAACTCTTCAAGGGGTCGGCCTCAAGCAAATCGTGCCTCTTCAATGAATGACGTGCCTCCTAAATTTGCGCCTCCAGGTGAAGAGATGTCGGCCTTGATAAATAGATGACTTTCCAATAACAAATATTAAATCTTATTTAATGAAAGACATGACTCATCAAAATGACTTAAGTCGGCTTCAAGGGAAAGAAATACAAGTATAATTTAAATAGCCGTTTAGGCTATATTTCAATTATCTTTATACTCGGGTCTGGAAGAAGCAACCTGTTGCTGCTAGAACATCAACATGAAGGACCAATAGCTATCACATCTTTGAACATTTGTTTAAAATAGGGAGAACATGCCACATGAAATGGTATGGCATGAGCATAAAAGAACTCAACAATAGAAGACTCAATTGCCTTGTGATTATATGTTAAACATCCTTGCAACACTAGTAGTTCTTTTTTTTCCCTTGGTTTGAATTCCAACATTCCATGGTTTCCATAGGCAATGACACACTAGGTTGCATATTTACCAATGGGATTCCCTTCTTTTTTGCCTCCCCCGCCATATGCAATCTAGTTACTTCAGCCTTCTCAACTGGAGTTATAGTCTCACAACCTTTTAACCCTTGTCCACCTATCCACAAAAGATGAGAATAAACTCTAGTATATCTTCCCCTATAGTGTTTGTTGCACTAATGACATAACCATACTTTACTCCCTCTTGATTTTTTTTTTTTTAAATCTTTGTGTATTTGTGATGCAAATTGTAATAGAGGTTTTTTGGGTTAAATGGGTTTTTACATAGTGTTTGAGAAGTTTGGGAGGGCATTCAAATGGATTAGTTGACTTTGTTGGACCTATTGCAGTTGCACTCCCAAAGAACCCCTAGTGGCAGCCATATTTCTATGACTTCTAGTAGTAGTTCTTTTTGCATTTGAACTTCAATCTCTTCACTCTTAGTTCTCCCACTATTGTTCATTGTTTGTTTTTGTTAAAAATTTAAAACACAATTGCAAGTTGAAATAGAAGAGAAAAAATAAACAAAATGCCCTCCCTATGTGTTTGGAAATTTAAAAAAACTTAAAAAAATGCAAAGAAATGGTAGATGGTAAACTTACCTAAAATTTAGTGGGTTTGATGCCCTAGTGCCTTCTTTCCACTACTGTTCTCTTGTCTTTTCATTGCTGCTCCTTATCTTGCTACTCTTTTACACAAGTTTGAAAATGATAAAATTAGATTTTTTTTTTGTTTTTAGTTCTTTTGAGGGTTGTATTAGGTCTAGGTATGGTTTAAAGAGGTGGGGGTTTTTTTGTGCTCGTCCATCCTTTTTTTTTAATTAAAAATGTTTTTTTTTAAAAGTTTGGAAATTGTAGGGGATAGCTAGTTGTCCCTTGGCATCCCTTGGCATTTTTGAGGTGTCCTCGAGATGTTTACCATTTTTGGCAGCAAAGCGTGACAACAAGGGGACATTTCCTTCTCGTCCCCATGTCTTCAAAATGTCCCCCTATAGGGAACATGGGCATTTCAAGTAGGGGACACATCCCCGAGGAGCATTGGTTTTTTCTAGTTTGCATCAAAACCATTAGAGAATTATTGTGTATAGTGTGAGTACTTGTAGATTTTTCCCATAGTCTAGGCTCTAGGTTTTCTTTTAGTTACAAGGTAGCTTCGCCTTTCAATTTGAAGAGGTTTTACCTCACATGCTATTATCTTTTATGTTATCTTGCAAAAAATGAATTAAATGCTAACACTGTGTGAGTTGGTGATGATTATGGCACCACATATCACCTTGTTTCTTTTCCTTGCCTTTGTCTTGGCTCATTGTGGACAATGGCAAGGTTTTGGAGTTCAGTAAAGATGATTTGGAGTTCTACAACTACATCTATGTAGAAATTTTATGCTTTTACATAGATTGTTTTGGAGTTGAATCTTCTGTAGTTTTCTTCTTGCACATGTAAAGGTTGTGCTTGAGCTTAGCTTGAATTTGGATGCATTTTAAAATGCTTACTCCAAGGTTTTAGAAGCAAGGAAATCCATTTTGACCTCAATATAAGGTGATAAATCACTGATGTATTTGAGCACTTTGTGTTGCTTGATAATGTCCTCATGCGTGCAGAGTAGTCATGGAACTTGTTGGTTATTTTCAATTGTTTGCTCCTAATGCTCTTGCAACTGCTGAAACTTAATGTTTTCATCTTTATAGTGTTTGAGGGGTAGTATTCAATAATGTTCCCTTCATAGGTGTAAGTGCCAGATAGGCACCCATAGCCTATTTTTAATTTTTGTAGGCTAATTGGAGTACAAAGAGAATAATTAATTACTTAAATTAAGTTGTCTAAGTTTGATCAACTTCTATTTAATTAATTTTTATTTTTATAAAGAGAGTAGTTGAATTGGAAAACAACTTTATGGGGCCTAAAAATACAAAATTAAAATTAAAAAGTCACTAAGGTGGGAAAATGAATAATATTTTGTTGTTTTTGGGAAAAGTGGATAAAGGGAGGATTTGGAGAGGAGAAAGGCATCCGTTGGCATTTTCATTTTTGAAACCCCATTTTGAAGAAGAGAGAAACTATTCATTTTCAGCCTAGGACGAAAACCCTATGGAAAAATTGGTTTCAGGGAAAAAACTTCCTAGCCAATCTACAGGTGGATTCACAAGTGATTTAAACGATTGGAGTTCAATTTAGTTTGATAAATGTGTTATAGATAAGGGATTTCAAATTCATTTTTTGCAAATATTTATCGTATTATTTGAAAGCATGGGGGTTTGGCAAGATATTTGCTTTGTATATCCTAGTTGCCACCTTTAGGAACATGCATGTCACACTATTTGAAAGTTACATCAAATATTTTATTATTGTCTAGTTGAGGCGCATTGGTTGGAAAAAGGGTGTGGGTTTTATGATTGGAAATATCATTAAGGGGTAGCCTCTCCATATTGGAGGCACTAAATTATTTGTTGGGCGAATTGGAGAGGACATGGGAAACATACTAGCTGCTGTTAGTAAAAGGAACAAACTGATGGAAGCTGTTGCCCATAGTTGGAAAACTCGAACTTGATAAAAACTCGCCATACCCAAAAAATTCAACTTGACAAAAACTCGGCAAAAACTTGACAACTTATTTTTTTTTTTAAATTTCTGTAGTAGCACATTTTTTTTTGCAAAATTCAATGACAAGATGTATTCAATGAGTCCATAAATGAGTACAAAAGTGTTTCTATTAAATTTGATCAATTTGAGTGCAAATTGAGTACAAAATCACATTCTCATGTGGAATCCTGATGGCTGAAACCTTGATACCAGTGTTCCATGGGGTTTCTGGGACATGGGGATGCGTTTTTGGGACGTGGGGACGAGGGATCTAAGTTTGGGGGCGATGAGGGGACGACAGGGGGATGGTGGAGGGGGGGCAGCAGGGTGCTGAAATACATATAGTACTTGAAAAAATAGTTATAAAAGGATGTATAAGTATAAGAATTATACATCTTGGAGACAATTAGGAGTCCCCTAGACGTCTTGAGGACACCCCAGCGTCCTCGAAGTCCTAGCGGCATCTTGGAGACAGTGACACTGGTGGTGGGTTGGTGGGGGACATCCCCCCCAAGTCCCCAAGTCTCTGAGACGTCCCCATCTAGGAAACACGGGGTTTTTTGTGGGGGATGCGTCCTCGTGGAACACGACTTGATACAATAGATAGCTGAAAATGAAAATAGTAAAACTAAAAGTAAATACAACATTTTACATCTTCCTCTTCCCTAATCTACTGAAAACTAGGGGAGAGGTAGAGGTTCTAGTCCTTGGAGTAGGTTGTGGCTCCTCGGTTGGCATGGAAGGCAGTGACTGAGGCTCGACCTCTATCCTGGAAGTAGATGGTAATGACTCATCCTCATCAATGTCATCCAACCCTACATCTCCTGCTGCACCCACATCCTCCAATGCTTGCCTCTCAAAATCAAGAATCTCATCCTCAGTAAACAATGGAGGCTGCTCATCCCGCCTTGTCCAATCACTATAAGGATCTATCTCATCCAAACCAATGGGATCCTATGATTTGTCCTCTACCCTTCTTGTGCATAGCCAAAGGTTGTATTGCACAAAGACAAGGTCATTGAGCCTCTTTTTGAGCTAATTTGTTCCTCTTCTTTGTGTGAACGGTCTGAAACAAGCTCCACTTTTGCTCGTAGTTGGATGCACTAGAAGGTTGGCATAGTATGCAAAGGGAAAGTCTTTTGAGATTTGGAGTATTTCCACCCCAATTTTTCCACCAAGGCTCTGTAAAATTAAATATTGAAAGTTAGAAAGCAAAGTCAACATATTTTTATCAAATTATAAGATGCATGTGAAATAAAGAATCCAAATTTTATACTTGGTGTCTAAGTGTTTCTTCCTCAAATAGCTAGATCTGAAGAAAAGAGCCTACCCTTTCCTTCCCTGTAACTTTCCAATTCTTGGAAAATGAGGTCTCTCACCTCAAATTGGGGTGTCATCCTTTGAATGCATGTCGTGAGCCTCTCCATAACCTCTCCATTAGGATCCAAGAAGTTGTCTGAGTAGAAAAAACTAGGGTTGAGAAAGTACCCTACTACATGGATGGGTTGGTGGAGTTGATTGTTCCAACTCCTATCAATAATCTCCCATATGGGAAAATATTGAGGTTGTCCCCCATGTAATAATTTCTGATAGCCTCTTTGGCCCTATCAATGGCCTCATAAATATACCCCATTGGGTTTTGATCCCCATCTACCAAACAAAGAACTCTAACCAAGGGCTCCGACACCTACCTTACAAATACAAAAAGATTGAAGTTACAAATTTATAATGAAAGACTTAAATTAAAAAAAAATATTCAACTTGAATTTAAATTCAATTTTTTGAAGTTACCTTCATGATCTCTGTAGCTCTTTGGCAAAAAGGTGGTCAAAGACTATACTTGCAACCCTCTCTCCTTTAGGCTTCTTTGCATAGGATGAGTCTAGCCATGCTTGAATCACAAACATTTGTTTTAAAGCAGTCAATGAACCAATAATGCTTTGCAACATTAGGAACACTTTTGCAAACCTTGTAACACCCAATCTTACCAACTCTTTCTCTTGGGTGTGATCTCATCAAATTAAGAGCCCAAGGGTGATTTGAAATATGCTAACCAATTTTTTCGAAGGAATTACACAACATAAACCAGCAATAGCCAACTGGATTAGCGTTAGCATCAAACTGAAAACCAAGCTTGAAAGAACTCAATGCCAAGAATGCACACTCAATCCCAAGGAAGGATAGGTGTTGTCATATGGCGGAGAAACTAAAGAACAGTACTTGAAATGAAACAAACTCAACGTCAAGAATGTGCACTCAAGATCCCATTGAGGGCGAGGTGCTAACATATGACGGAGTTATTAATTGAAAACTGAAATAAATAGGCGGATAACCAGCCATAAGACAATTTCCACACTACCACCAAACAGTGGGGGGAAAAGACTACAATTAAAACACTTCGTCTGCTGCGGCAGGCATCCACTTAAGAGTGGGGATTCACCACTTGAGAGTGGGTACAAAGATATATCAAATGTTCGTTCTTCCACACTGGCGGTAAACCATCCAGGGGTAATTAATATGAAATTAAACAAGTAATTTGCAGCAATGACATTGGTTGGATTAGTACTACTAAATCTCAACCTTACAATTCAAGAGTCTGCAAATACAAGTATTACAATGATAGGAAATAAAGCCAAGAAGAGAAGAATGTATTCTATCAATGTTCTTTGACTTCCCAATGATAAATTAAAGGCCAAACTGAAAATTAATGCAATCTGATATAAAAATCTGAGTTCTGGAAATTTTGATCAGCAAACTGTAAACACCATAAAATGCTCATAACTTGGTCAAATTACCTCCAAATGACGTGAAATCAGTTGCAATGATCTCCTGGAAGATAGGCGCCCATTCCATGATGAAGAAACAGCAGCAAATGATGAGTATTATTTTCTTAGCACAATTCCCAATGTTCCAGAATGGTACGGCCTTGAGCAAGGGCCGATTTTGACAAGTAAAAATCATAAACTCAAAACTAAAATCTGAAACTCTCCAAAGATGGTCGCCTTGGGTGTAGGAATGGATTGGAAAAGTACCCACAAGCAAATTAAATTCACTCCAAAAGCTGTATGCAAAAACCACTTTCAGCTGTGACTATATCAGCAACTTCAAAACTGGAAATTTCATCAAAATCTTCAACTATTGAGCTCAATCTGCTAGTCTGATTTGAGAAGCAGCAAATGACCAACTAGGTGTTGTATTTCAAACACGAAATTGGATTGGAACTAGGAGGTAAGCATCCCTCGAAGTATTAAACAAGTTGTCATTTCGACAGCATAACATTAGCATAAAAATATTGGATAATCAGCTCTTCAAACAGCAGCAATATATAAGTTTTTGTTGGCAAATGAAGCAACAAGAACTCTTCAAATTCCAAGAAGTTGAATCACTTCAACTTCCAAAAGGGACGCCACCTTTTTGCCTTTTACTTTTTGAAATAATAAAATATCATTCAACTTCCCCTTTAGGCATCCATTTCATATTGCAACAATAAAGCATTTATTAAATAATTAAATGCTCACTTGACCCCTTTAAGTCCCCTTCTTTAAAACAACTTGAAGTCATCAAGCCTAGGCGTGGGGTACAACTTCAAGACATGAAAAATTGACTAAGTCTGAAACTCAGTCCAAGGAGATAACCAAAAACAATGCCCAAGCTGCAACTGATGAATTGCTAAAAATAGCAAACTGACAAATACCAAACTGAACCAAGTTGATGATGATGCTTCTGCCAAAAATGAACTTACTAAAAATAGCAAATGCCAAAATAGTAAGTTAACTTCAAAACCATCAGAAAGCCAAACTGAACACTGAACTGCAAAGGATTGAATTGCTGCTAGATAGATACTGCCAAAAGATAGACTTGCTAAAAATAGCAAACTGCTATAAATAGTAAGTCTGCACAACATCCTCTGAACGCCAATTGAACAAAATCTGAAAGAGGAAACCCTAGTTTTCTACTTCAGCTTAGCCTACGGATTTCCGGAAATAGGCTAAATCCAAAAGAAGAGTATATGGCCAAAATGGGGACATTACATGATTATAGATGAATTTTGTGATGCTTCTTGCATCATCTACAACCGATGTCACCCAATCAAGTTTTCCTATGTCCTCCAAAAGAAGGTCAAGGAAAAATGCTGCACAAGGTGACCAAAAAACTGTCCTATGTCTGTCCTGGAGCAATCTCCCAGTCCCCACATATGTTGCTGCATTATCAGTGATGATTTGCATCACATTTTCTATGCCCACCTTCATGACAACTTCCTCCAATATTAGAGACAATGTTTCTGCATTTTTGACTTTGTTGGAGTCATCCACCGATTTCAAAAAAACTTCGCCTTTTGAAGCAATCAAAAAATTAAGGATAATGCGGTTTTTCCCATTCGTCCACCACTTTGAAAGAATAATGCAGCCATATTTTTTTCATTCTTTCTTTTTCTCTTCCACTACTTGCATTGCCCTTTTAGTTGCATTTGTGAGCAACCTACAAGTACAAAGTAAAATTAAGTACAAAATTTTAATTTTTAAACAAAAAATAGCTTAAATGTAACATAATTTTTTAAAACTTATAAGTACAACTTAGCATAAGATTTACATTAACTAACCTCCCACTCAAGTTTCTACAAGAAGGCACCTTGGAGCCTTTTCCTGCAATTGTCAATGCAATAACCAAATTGTCCCAATAAGGACCACTCGCCACATTGAAAGGAATGTTGTTGAAATACCAAAAATTAGCACATGCCATGTCGGCATGTTCATGCACTTCCCTATTTCACTCTATAGCTTCCAATGACGGTTGTGCTCCGAGTGTGTTTTTGGACACAAAAAACTGTGGTGTGCGTGTAGGTGTAGGCACTGGCACTCTACTTGAAGTAGAAGTGGAGGGCTTGGAGGCTGATATGCCTCAGATGTGTGGACGATGAAGAGAGCCCACAATGTCAGGACAGGTTTCCTCATTTGATTCTACTTGTTGATGACCATGACCACCAACTATGCTTGCTGCTATGGCTGCCCTTGCCCTCTCCCTTTAAAATTTTTTTGCTTTGACAACTGCAACTAGGGCATTCATCTCTCTTTTTATCTCTTCTATGGGCATAGGACAAGGCCAATCCCTGCAAGATGGTATTTGAGGCGATTTATGCCTCCATGATGTAGCTTCTCACATCAAATGCAAATAATCGATCTAGGCATCGGTCCTTGCATGACATACTTCCAAGCAAGGTCTCTAGCTCTTGTAGGCCGAGTGCTTGAAATTGACGGTGGCATGAGCACCAATGGGGCAGAGCTTGAGGCTGAACTTGAACCAAAAGCTTCTGTATTCACCATTATATTGTGTATTTAACCTATACATACAAAGTGAAAGCATAACATATTAATTTTTAAAATACAAAAAAAACGTAAATTATACATAAATCATTAAAAATCAGCCTAAATTTGGTTTAAATCAATATAAATGAGTTTAAATCAGTAAAATTTAATCTAATTTAAACATTGTAAACATTTTTTCAAAAAAAAAGATGAAAATAAAAAAAATAAGTTGGGTATAAAAACCGTGAAAATAATGAAAAAAATAGAAAAAAATTAACAAAAAATAGTGATGAATCTTATTTTTTGAAATTTAAATGCAAAAATCCTACTTCTTTTTAGCATATGATGATTTTCTTTTTTCCAACTTAGATGCAACATTTTGCAGCCAAAATGAAGTAAAATGATTTAAACATAAAAAAATGAAAAACAAAAAACCTACTTGTGCTTAAAATTTTCCTTCAAAATTCACCAAAAGATCCCTTTTGATCTTCTCTCCTCGATGGCAAAACACTATAAATGGTGTGTTTGCTGTTGGGAAGGGTTTTTATGTAGAGTAGAGCAAAATAGAAGTGTTTTTTTCATTTGGGGGCCTTTTTTGACGCAGTGGCCTTTTGTGCTGTGCACGGCGAGTTTTTGGTGAAAACTTCCAAAATTTTGGTGGGTTTTCGCTAGAAACTTGGCGAGTTTACATTGCAGAAACTTGCAGGTCATTTGAATCGGCGAGTTTTATCGACTCGCCGAGTTTTCGGCGAGTCTGCCAACAATGTTGTATCCCATCAAACACCTGTTCTATGAGCTTAAAGAGTTGTGAGAACAAGAGTAAGTCGTGGAAGGAGTCGTTGTAGTAATTTTATAGGTTTAAACCCCTTCAAATTCTGCCCTACCTTTGGATGTTACTTTCCCAACTACTGATTGGAGTACTGTTTTGGCACACAGACATGGTTGTGTGAGTGTAAGGAGGTGAAATAAGAAGCTGCTGCAGAGCGTATGAGAGTTCTGGAGCTACACATCAAAGATATTGTTTGTAAATGAATGCTACAGTAGCATATTGGGCGCTATTACCTTTCTAAGGAACTCAGGTCTGCAGTGAATAAGTATCAGTTTGTAAGTGACTGTATTAGCATAGTGAAATAATATTGGTTTGACAGTTTCTTTGCTGGCTACCACAAGTAACAAGTTCAATATATCAATTCTCCCTTAAGAGGTTAGATTACTTTTATTTAATGCATTTTTGTAATGTTCAGTCCTTAACATTGCTGTCATGATTTACATGTGCAATTTGTAACTGTTATTGTTGAATGAAATCATATAGGTAACTTATCCCAATTAAACAATATATATGCATTTTTTCTAACATTTGCTTATGTCAATACAAATTAGAATTCTCAAATGCTGGTAACTGTCAAAATCCAAAAAATCATAATCAGGCACTTTACATATTCCTCTTGTAGGGTGCTAACAAAAGAATCCCAAGTTCAAATGGAATCGAGATCCTTCTCATGTTGCATGTTGAGCGTTTTCCACCAATGGGACTTTGAAATGGACAACTTCAATTTTGTGAAGGAAATCTTCTCTACATCAATAAAGTAATTGACAAAGAAGTACGCCTCAATTTGCAGAATTCAGTTATCCATTGTTGAGACATCAATTTTGCATTCAAACTTTGGGAAATTGAGATTGCCTTGTACTTTGAATGGGCTTTAATGCTACTAAGGTGGAAAAACATGTTTTGAGGTGCTGGACTAAGTTGTAATGAACCGGCCCATTTTTTTTTGTTTTTTCAATGATAGTTACAAAGCAACATGCACCCGTTAAGGTTAGCTCTAAACCAAAACGATGCTGGAAGCAACTCTAACCAGAATGTACACCAGGATCCCGATGTGGGCAAGGTGTGAGCATTGGTCAGAGGGTCTAATGCAGATGCAAACTGGAAGGGAACTCTAACCAAGAATGCGTCTGGGCAGACGAGCATATGGTCAGAGGATCAATGCATGATGAACTGAAGTAACCCTAACCAAGAATGGTGCTGAGTGATGGCGAGCATTTGGTCAGAGGGTCCCTATAACTACTAACTGAAAGTAAATAGGCGGCAAGCCAGCCTCTTCCACTTATTCAGTGGGAAGTACAAGAAATTCAAAGAGAAGAAATGAGAAGTGCTGACAGTACTATTGTTCAGCTTACAATGAATTAGAGAACCTGCCAGAATCACAAGATTAGAAGCTTTCAATGATGCAATAATTATAATTATCTCTCCAACACTCTCAACCCCTTTGAATATTAACTCCTCACTCAACTACTGAAATTTTCCGAAATTTGATATGACTGATTTTGACAAGAAATGCACAGACCAGCAACACAGCAACTTACTAAAATGCTCACAAAACACTCAAAACTCACCCAAATCATGTGAAACTAAATGCATTCAACTCCTAGCATGATGGCACCCCCTAAGTGATTGAGAAACCAACCCAAAAGACTCCCAATTATTTTGCACGGAATTCAAGGCACTCTCAGAAATGTATGGCCCTCAAGGAGGGGCGATTTTGCTCCATAAAATCCATGTCACAAGATAAAAATCTGAGATTTTGCATACTTGGTCGCCCTTAGCAAGAAATCTGATTGGTCCAATACCCAGAACTGCAATATTTTTTATTCAATAGATACGAGCAATTCTTACAATCAGCTGTGATAATCAGCAACTCCAAAAATAAGACAGAAAATGCATACAAGAACTTCAAAAGGTAAACTACTCAACTGAAATGCAAAAACAAACCTATTACAAACTATCTCTCAACTAGTTGCTATCTTTCAAGCAAGAAGATGAGCCATTGCTAGGAGGTGTGCTTTCCTCGAAGCGAGTGCCTGAAGACAATTCAGCAGCATAACGGTGTAGTAGACAAAAGATCCCAAATGAAGAGCTGAGGCCTGAATATAAAGACATGAAGAGAGCCTTCTAGAAGCTTCAAGAAGGGCGCCCCAAACCCTAATTTTGAATTCAACATTTTCCCTCCAAAAGGTGGCGTCCTTTTTCCTTTAATGAAATATTTCACGTTTTTATAAAAGTCAATCTCTCCTCAAGTAGGCGTCCATTTCACTTAACCCATAATTTGACTTCAAAATATAATTTATCTTTTCAATGAAGAGCTTACCCATCAAGTCCCCTTTTTAAGAACAACATAAAGTTATAATGCTAGGCAAGGGGGGCGTTATAATATTATAATGTGAAAATACTTATCTCTCCATAAAAATGCACCCAAGGGCCAAAAACAATATTGCCAACTGAACCAACTGAAGAAGAAGACCAACTGAACTGAACCCAACCTGTCCACTGCCAAAAATAGAATTTACTAAAAATAGTAAATTCATGAAGTTGCACGAAACGCCAAACTGACCATACCATTGCGAAGCTCTCTGAAAACCCAGAAAGAATCCGCAATCTGATTTCCAAACTTCAAGCAACAACCTCCTCAAAATTAGGAAACCCTAATTTCACCATCCGAGTAGCCTACGGGTCTCCGGAATAGGCCAACGGTCAACTGAAATGATCACATTTGAGAAGGGGACATTACATAAGTTGAATCACGAGTTCACAAATATGCTCAAAGAGCTCTGGTGTTGTGCTTTGAGAGTGTCTTGAATCATCTTTTTAATGTTTGGAGATATTTTAGATGAGTGTTTCTAATTGTCAGCCATCTTGCTTTCGCTATATTTAATGTATATCCAGATACTCTGAAGTTGAACTGAGCAAGCAACCTTCCTTCTATTGTTGTGCTCACTTATGAGCATGCATGTGCAAAACACTACTTTGATACCAATGGTCCAGATCCTAGGTGGGACAATCATATCTTTAGCTAATGAAGATAGAATCATAGAATGTAGTGGAAAATATATGCAGAATTAATCAATACACATTTGAGTGTAGAATTTTTTTAGCAATTGGTACTATTTCTATTTAATGAAAGAATGAATAGGGTACAAATCAAATTAATACAGAAAGCAAGGTTAAGAATGGAGATTTGTGTGATCAGAAAGGGGTGAAAAACATCAACTGGTTTGCCTAGACTTCAACATCTCCATGTCATTTAATTGAGAGTTGAATGAATAACCCTCTATAAATACAATACAATTACATAGATTTTACAAGGAGGCATTTACAGGAATGATTCACATTCCATAACCATTGTCATTTGACCTTCTGTCTATTGACAATTACGCTTTCAAGGTTTGGCTGTCCAGACATGTAATGTGCAGATGAGGTTGTGTGGAAGTGACATGTGTGTGGCTGAAGAGTGTTGATGGCCACTATGTCTTGCACACATTGTGCCAAGTGTTGCATGAATCTGCATAGGTGCCTGCGCATCAGTGTGAAGGGCTGCTGATGCTTGTGCGGTGGCACAAAGTAGCATGCAAATGCAATGGAAGAGTGCATTAGGACAAGAAAAGTAAGCTGAGCTTCACTGAATGGAGAACACTGGCTGATGGGAGCACAACTGTGCATGGATCAAACGCCATATGTGTGTTTGTGCAACCTTTTAATATGGTGTGACATCATGTGAAAAATGGAAATGGATATTGGTGTAAAATTGATCAGCTTTGCAAAGGGATTGACTTCCTTATACAAGTTAAATGCTCTTTTTTTTGAGCTGAAGGTATGTTTTGTAATGTTGATTTAATCTATAATATAGTTCTTCCTCATATGCACATGCATGGTTGGGTTTATGTACATCTAGAAATCCTGCTTCTCCCATTATTCAAGTAATAGGTTGGTGTATGAACCCATGTGCAATATATTCCATGCCTATCTTCTTCTTGTGTTTAATTCACTCAGGAGATTCCAGAACTAGTTTCATAAAAAGATTGTTACGACTGCTGCATCTTCAATTATGGTTCCATTAGGTTCCGACTTTCTATTATGCTCAGTAAATTCCTGAAAATGATTTGGATTATCATCACCTCTTTTTGGCCATACGTTCAAGATTTATCATTTATGTCATCAGTATTTGTAAATTTTTCATCAAGATGAATTATGAGATTCCCCTCTTCTGCTTGTAAGCCTGGTTGCATCTATATTTGAGAATTTACATTTGTTAATTGTACAGCTGCCTTCAGGTTAGTTTCTGATTGAGGTTATCGAAAAATGCTCTTTATTGTATTGTCTCAAATTTAAATGTTTTTCAGCAGTTTAAGTTATTGAACAATCCTGTGCATGTGAAAATCCTGTATAGTGTCCACATTCTCTCACTATTTTTCTTTCGTTTGGCTCTATTTGGATCTTCCATTCACTCATCTTTCAGATTTAAAATGTTTCTTGGGTGGGCCATAGTTCTGACTTACATTGAACAATAAGGGTTAATGGTCGGAGAATTTATTGGCAGTAACTGAGGATCAAGTTTTCCTCTGTCAAGCAAACCAAGCATGCTAATTACATGGCAGTTTCTTTCTGTTGTATTACAACAGGTATATTATGCCATGTTGTAAGGGGTTTCAGTGAGATTAATATCAAATAAGGTTAACATATTTTTGAGGTCTCCTGCTACAATCATTGGGAATCCATCCCTCTGTCACATGCTTCCACTGAATGAAAGTTTTTGAATGTACAGACACATTTTTATCATTCTTGTTAGATATGACAGATAATCTATAGATTCTATTCTTTATAAAGTGGGAAAATATGTCCTATATGTAGAATTGTTGTATACATCTACAATATCTTTGATTTTAAGGCTTCCGCAGTCCATGAAACTGATTGAAAAGCTTGTGGATGTGCTAGTATATTTCGGAACTTAAATGTTTTGGATCACTTTACACAATCAATCATCAGTATGAAATCATGTGATTGATTGCAGCTATAGAGCTTCATTATATAAATAGTTCATCACATACAACTGATGCCTAGTGGGTCCAACTTAAGAGGATAAGTTAATTAATTTTTACCTGATAAATGGTGAGCTAGCTGTTTAAAAGTTAGCAAGTAAAAGTTATCTGTTACAACTACTTAAAAAACCTATATGGATAATTAATTAATTGCAACCAAACTATCAGTTTAAATACCATGTTAAGATAGTTCATTATCGTGTTGATCAAGTAACAATGGGCTCCCTCTAGGTTTGAGTATAATGGGCTCTCATGAATGACTTAAGCTTAGATTCTCATCTTTATTCAAATTGTCTGGGTGGTTTGCAATCTCTACAACTTCCCTACATTACCATTTGAGAAAATGATCCTCGTTTGGAATGGCTTCTTCCTTTTCAATGCAAATGTGATGCTTATACTGCTTATATGTATTTATCTTTGTGTATAAATAAAAGATAAAGTCTACTTGCATATATAAAATATAATCTGCTGTTAATGCAAATAAATGCAGTGTGTGTATGCATATGAATTAACACACATGCACACACATACAAGAACATACATTTCTGAGAATTAGTATCATTTTTTTTTCTTATTATCTCAATACCAAAATTGTTCTCAAGCAGATATGTTTTGCTTCTACCTCAGATGGAATATGGTACTGAAAAGTGGATATAGGATGACTAAGGTACAAATATCAGAAGTTAGTTCTTAGGGTGAATCAGTGCAAGTGTGCTCTGTCTTTAAGTGTTGATAGGAAGGAAAGTTCCTATTTGTACATGTGGACTAACCTCTGATTAGAAAGTAGTCAAATAAACAGCTTATTCTAATATGTGAGTCACTACCACCTTATTTTACTGAATGGAATCTTATGGCCACAAATTATATGCTGTTTTGCAGGTTGCTGGTTGTTATTTCCAAAGTTGGACATTTCAGGACTTACAATACGTGATTATCTTGGTTAGTAGGCATGCTTAGCTTATCAACTTACCATGTCATTTTACATCCTATATTTTCCTCTATAACAATATTTCCTTCTTTTTAGCGTTTTGACAATTTCCTTATCGTTTATGATTGTTTAACAGCACTGGGAACAATCTTCTCATCTACTGATACAGTTTGTACTTTACAGGTTTGCATAAGTATCTTGCAGTTTCAGCCTAACTTCTGTTTTTTTGAACAATTCAGTCTACAAAAGGAATGTTCTCTGAATAATATTATTTGACAAATAGAAGTCCTAAATAATGCTTATTTAACATCGTTTGTTTGTCCATGCAGGTTTTACATCAGGATGAAACTCCCTTACTCTACAGCTTGGTTTTTGGGGAGGGTGTTGTGAATGATGCAACATCTGTAGTGCTTTTCAGAGCTGTTCAAAAGTTTAGTGTCACAGAAGCTGAGGGCCTGACAGCACTACACATAGGAGCTGATTTTCTATACCTTTTTTTCACTAGTACAATACTTGGAGTTGCGGTATAATTATCTATGTTATCCTTGTATTGGATATTTTTGTATTTATCAGAGGTACACCTAGTAAATTTATTTATGTGCATTAACAATGAACATTACTTTGTGCAATTCTGTCTTTTTCTCTCTGCAACAAAAGGGCTTTGGTTTTTTTTTTTTTTTTCAAATTATAATTATTGATTGATATTGTTTGGGAAAAATCAACATGACAAGTTCTCTTTAAGTTTTGATTGAGCCTTGTGAGGAGGATGCTACAAGTTGCTCTAGCCTGCAACTACTTCGAGCATCCTACAAAGAATTCTGCACTCATAAGGATAGCAAATTGCTATCTTGGATTGTTAAATGTTGAATACTTTTGGAAGTTGGGAACTATTTAGAGTGCAATTTTTTTTTTTTTTTGTTCCCCATTTTTTTGTTGTACTTATTGAATTTGCTTCATTTACTGTTCTTTTACATAATATAACTTTATATAGGTTAGTTTTAGTGCTCCTTTAGTATATTTTATTTTTGAATTGAAGCTTGCAATTCCGGACTTTCCAGACTGGGCTTTTGACCGCTTATGCTATAAAGAGCTTGTACTTTGGAAGGTAAGACTATTTAATTATGATTTTTTCTTTTTCTCTTGAGTTTTCAACTTTATTAGAGTTATTAATATTTTTGATACAGGCATTCAACAGATCGTGAAATTGCCCTTATGGCATTAATGGCCTATTTGTCATATATGTTAGCAGAGGTGAGACTAGCTGATGCATTAACAGCTTTAGGAAGTTAAGAAGTCAGGTGTAATTTTAACCTGGAGCAGTTAGAACAAAATCTTTCTATTGTGAAAAGAATCTATCATATTTTTTTTCTTAGCTAGGTATATTTCTCTCCATAAGCTCTTCCTTCACTGTATGTTGTGGTCTGCAGCTTTTACACCTCAGTGGTATTCTTACTGTTTTCTTCTGTGGAATTGTCATGTCACATTACACCTGGCATAATGTGACTGAGAGCTCTCGAATCACAACAAAGTAAGTTACACTTTTAAATACTCCATAATTGGATTTGGATGCCATTATTGTACGACAGTAGAAAATTACAGCCCATGGTTTGACGTTTTTACCAATTCATCATACATTTTATCAATGTCAACTTGATTGGTAACTAGCACAGACTCAGAGAAATACAGTTAACATAATGTTAGTGGGCACCACTCCCAATGCTTTTGCATCGATGAGCTTTTCTTGAATATAAGATAGATGATAATGTGAATGTGAGAACAATGGAAGTTGTGCTTATTGATGAATATTGAATGTGGAGTTATGCAAGTCTGAGCTAGTAACACTAAGATAGCTGTTCTTGACATCTTGTAAACTTCTTGTGTATACATATGAAAGATTCTCTGATTGTAGGCATGTTTTAAATTTTAGTTCATAATCATATGGTCGTAACATTTGGTCTCTTAACTTAAGCTTCTTGCAGATCTAGGTAATTGTTTATGGATTTTGTAGACTGTTTTTAATACATCATTGATTCTGTAAGATGCATGGGAAGAAGGCCATCAAATGCAAATTTGGAACAAGCAATTCTTTTTAGACAGAAACACTTGAGTCCTGATGGGCAAGACTCAAGAGTAGGTGAGATGCACTTTGTGAGGAATAGCACCAGAAGCTGATGTTTCTTGGCTTTGGGCATGGCTATTTTGTAATTACTCTTGGCATGCTTATTGGCTTATAGCACAATAACAGCATATAAAATAAAGAATAACTATTAGTGGGTGTTTGTATGATGTGTACATTTTTGTAGTGAGAAGTGGATGGTGGTTAGTGAGAGAATATTTTTTTTATAATATGAAGTTTTTCTGATGTGATGTGATTTGGTTGTAATGGATATTTTTTATTTTATATGTAAAAATGGTCATTGGGATCACACCCATTTATATATCTGAATGAAATTTTACAAAAGCTTTCTTGTCACTTAGAAGTAGACAAACAAAGCATGGATTATATGGGACCCTGAATCTCCCTTGTATACACTGATTTAGTACTACATTTCAAAAAACCCACCAAGATCCTTAGTTGTTGTCACTGGAGTTGTCAACCTGCCTTGTCTTGGGCGCCTTTTCCTTTTCTTTCACCTTGGCCTGTGCAACAACGTTTCTTAGCAGATATGAGGTCAGCCTCACAACATTATTCACTCATTCCAATAGACAACTACATAAAGCCTTCCCCTAACTTTTAAAACATTGCTCACTTGTTCTAATAAACAACTGCATAAAGCCTTCTCCTAACTTCTTAGCACCTCTCTGAATTCTCCTAGAGATCCTTTGACAAGACTGAATCTGGCCACCAATAGGATTGCACTTGCTTCCTCCAAATTTTCCAAGAGATTCCTAGGAAATAGCCCCCCTACATTTGCAGCACCAAATTCTGCATCATATCCTTTTAATGCCTCCTCTAGCTTTGACTATCTCATGAATGTAAGCCTCAATAATGGTCTCTACAATGCCTTTGTCCCTAATGATGTCCATTATGTTTGAAAGGAAGGTACACACAATTGTACTATTTGGTTGATTTTAATTTGTGGGCCTATCACCTTACACACAACACATCCTTAGCTTCATTTTGTAGATTATTCCCATAAATGGCTTCTTTGTTACATTGATTTCCTCTTGGTTTAGGCTGGATTATAACTTTGTATCCGTGCTTTGGCTAATGTCATCTTGATCAATCCTAGGAGATTTTTATACTAAACTTGTCTCCACTTTCATTGTCACATCTTCCAACCGTTTATCTTTAGTGCTGATTTATCATATTTGCTACACTTTCTTGATAACCCATCATGTTGGCATACTATGATTGGTTACGATTCCTTGCTAGAGTCCTTGTTAACTTTGGGTAACCTTTTTCATTCTCCACACAAATGAGAGAAATGTGACTTCCAATGAGTATTTCTCTCTTGGTAGTTGCTTTAATTTTTTTTTGGTAGGCCTATATCCCCCCAATCAGATGAACTTTTGCTTAAAATTTTGGGCTCTAGATAATCAAAGGAAAAGTTGGTCAACTTGTTTGCAAATTGGATGCCTTCCTTATAGCAATGTTGTACTTTGAAAGAATTTAGTGATGCAAGCTTTTACCAAATTTGCCCCAATATACTGTTGAGTTTCCAGCTTGTTGAATGGCTATTTTTTAGAGCTTATTATCATCATAGAATCTCCCTCTATAAGTTTTTTGGAGGCAGCCACAATAACTTGTCTCTTCCAATCTCTTATAACACAACCAACTCTTGACTCTCAAGGGTTTCCTTGGGCAGCTCCATCAAATTTCAATTTGAATTGTCTGCGTTGAGGATGGATCCATTTTGTATTTTTTCTCTGTCCGCATTGGCTTAATCCGCAAGACCCATGAATGAGGAGATAATGGATCTATTTGTACATGAATGAAATTCCTTCTATTATTAGAAAATCATTGTTGTAGGAAGATTACAATTGCCACAAATCCTGGTCTAAATGTCCATTTATGTAAATGATTTTGTTTGATGTCTTCTTTAATGTTTCCTTATATTATGAATTATTTTTGTACATATTTAAATTAATATTTGTGGATTAGTTTGCTAATGTGTATTTTCTTTGATAATGATGCAGGCATACATTTGCAACTATGTCTTTCATTTCAGAAACATTCATATTTCTTTATGTAGGGATGGATGCATTGGATATGGAAAAGTGGAGAATGTCCAAGTCAAGGTGTGTATTGTTTTTACTATTTTTCATCATATTACACTTTGTATTATTGCAAAGTCAAGGTTCTTACAAATTATTATATACATTTTAATTTTATAATGCTCCATGTAAGTTTCTAAAAGTTTTTGGATTTCCATTAAAATTAAATCATACATTATTGGAGTTAGCTTATAGAAAATAAGAAATAACTAGATTTTTATCCCTTTGTTTAGAGTCTTAGACCATAAAATCATTGGATTAGCATCATAATATATCTTATGTATTGATTTCTATTGTAGAAAAATATTAGAATGTGGGAAGCTTCTCAACAAATGGTGAAGATGTGATCTATGTGAATCATTTTAACTATTGTCAAATGTAGGCCCCTAAGATGGGAAATTTCCCTATGGACCATGTTGGTGTTTTAATTTTTCTTTTGAAAGACAACAAAAATGGAACAATGTGTGAGGTAAAATCTCTCATAAAATTTGGAGGGGAAGTTTCCTGAAATTTAAACTAATCTTAAACTAAGCTAAATTGACCCTAGACTTTAAACAACAAGATATATAGATATTCACACTATACATGATTCACTGGGGGAGTTTTGCATAAAAAAAATGACTACTGGCCTAAGTTTTTGCCTCAAATACATGAACTAGACTATTAACAGCTATGCCTTGCAAATGAGATTTGCGCATACTTGATGTTAGAACCCTGGTGGTTCTCTGAATCAAACACTGATTTGTTTTTTTGTTGTTTTTGCAATTTTCGATTTTTTTGATATTTTTGAGGTTTTCACAGGCAATATGAAAAATTGCGATTTCTCATGGAATTTAAAATAAATTCATAAAAAATTCAAATAAACTTGAAAAAGCATGGAAATTGTTCAGAATAGATAGGAGTTCTTTTATTTCAACTTTTCCCGAACTTACAATGTAGAAATCTGAACATATAATGGAAATATATTAAATTTTATTGAGAAAAAACCTGATTTTCTGTAAGTGGCGGCTGCAGCAATAAATGCTAAGTACAGCCAGGTATAAATACTCTCCAGTCTCTGAATCCAATGTCTAATCTTCAGTAAATGCTCAATACAAAGCCAACACCTCAAGCTGGAAGCTGGAAACTGAAAGCCAGAAGAAAATCCCTGAAAAGAATAAAGTACGGCCTGCAGGTACAGTGGTACGGCCAGTCTGCAGCATTAATTAAATGGTACGGACTTCAAGAAAAAGGTGCCAGATCTCTGATATCAACCTTCTGAAGAAATCGCCCTGTTCCTCTGATGGTTTCCTCTGTGAATCTCTGAATAAATAACTGGTTAAGCTCAGCCTGTGACTTCTGGATGAAATCACCAAGTGCAAACTTCAGCTGGTATTTCACAGCCTCAGACTGCCTGATCTCTGAAGAGGTTACGTTCTCCAGAAACGATCGTCTGCCAGAAACCCTAGGGTTTGCAAACTCCAAAGCTCAGATGCTCAGTAGACAAAATTGAATAATAAACTTGATAGATCGATTTTGCCTTGGGAAGAACAATATATCCTTCTTTGAAAAGTTCGACCTAATTCTCCATTAAAATAATCATTTAAATTAATGATTTAATTTTCACTTTGGACTTAGGAGAATTTATTTAATTATTGGCGTCCCTTTTTAATGAGCATTAAATACTCATTAAATCACATTTTAATAATATAATATAAAGTATAATTAAATACTTTATAACTTAGCCAAATAATTAAATATTTTAATATTTCAATAAAGTGACTTTATAATAAAGTCAAATTATTAAATATTTAATAACTCGATAATTACTCCTTATTTCTCGTCAAATCCAAACAATTCTTGAACGGGAATTTCGAATCGAGCTGAAATCGCTGCCGGGTGTTTGCTTACGAAATGCGACTTCGTCGACCTAACTTTCTAAAATAGAAAGTTCCTGCGAAAACTCTCACGGAAGATTACTGCTGAGAAAGCCCATCACGACCTGCTGCAGTGCAGACTAACCAGCTTGAACTTAGCGCCAAAAGGGATCCTGCAGGGCATGCAATGCGACCCTACGAGGATCAAATGATAAGAGCTAACCATAGTCACCGGTGGCGACTAGGATAGGGGACATGGCGGTCCGCCCTCCACAGAATTGCCCGTACTCGAGCAATCTCAACTTCTGAATCTTTGTAAAATGCGTCTCACGGGCTCCATGTAGCATCACGAGCTAATCCTCTCACTTGGGCGGGAATAAATTCCCGCGATCACGCCGCCGAAGGTGTCTCTCTCTCATATCAAGGATGGCCTCAGGTACTAATATCAGTTTCCCTTCATCATCAAGGGGTGGCAAAACTGGAGAGGGTATAACATGCTGACCCAATGCCTTTTTCAGGCGAGAAACGTGAAATACATTGTGGACCTTGCTATCAGCTGGCAAGTCCAACTCATAAGCAACCTCGCCCACTCGTCTGACAACACGAAATGGACCATAGTAGCGAGGTTTTAGTTTCTACGCCTCTTCGTAGTAGGCCCGGCGATCACGAGGTGCAGCATGAGGGTACACCATGTCACCCACGCAAAGCTGCGGCTCAGCCCTCTTCACGATGGGCATCGCAGCAATGTCGATTACGTACTATTTGAATATTGTCACCGAGGAGAGACCTCAAAGTCTATATAGCATTTCGCATCCTTTATCACGCACTTTCGGCACTCTGCTATCGCTCAAAATCAAATCGAGAAGATTGGGCGCCTCATACCCGTACAAAGCCATGAAGGGGGTCATCTGTATCGTCATATGGTGAGTCGAGTTATAACAATACTCGCACAAGTAAATCCACCTCACCCAAGCTCTCTGCTGACCAGCTATATAATTGCGCAAATAACCTTCCACCCACTTATTGACAATCTCTGTCTGTCCATCGGTCTGTGGATGGTAGCTGGTACTCGGTGTCAGCTCAGTTCCACAAAGTCGGAACAACTCCTGCCAAAAGTTGCTCATGAACCGGCTGTCTCTATCGCTGACTATCGTCCGAGGCAATCCATGCAATCGGAAAACCTCTCTGAAGAACAACTCTGCAGTCTGCGATGCTGTGAAAGTAGTCGTAATAGGGAAAAAATGGGCGTACTTAGTCAACCGATCGACCACTACATAAATGCAATCTTTACCCTGGGCTTTCGGCAAACCCGTGATAAAGTCCATAGATAAACACTCCCACTTCCTATCGGGTATCGGAAGTGGCTGGAGTAATCCAGCAGGATAAGTGTGCTCCTGCTTGTTCTGTTGGCACACAGAACACTCACGGACATACTGCAAAACATCAGTTTTCAGCCCTTTCCAAGTAAACCGTTCCCGAACCATTTTGTAAGTCTTGTAGTATCCAGGATGGCCCGCCATAGGAAGGTCGTGAAAGGCTCTCAAAGCTGTAGTCCGTAACTCAGAGTCAGGAACCAAAAGAATCCGCCCCTTGTAAATGATCAAGTCATCTACAACTGTATACCTGTCGTCCTGCTCTGTCCTGTCAGCGATGCTAGAAGCCCATGGGTTCTTAGCATACTCTGCAATGATCCGATGCCTCCAATCCTCTGTAATCTGTGCTAAGGCATTCAACTGGGGTCTACGAGACAAGGCGTCAGCTACTATATTCTGCTTCCCCTTAATGAAAGTAATGTCGACGTCATATGACTGCAGTTTACTGACCCATTTCTGCTGCCTCTCGTTCAAGTCTCGCTGTCCAAGGAAATGTTTTAGGCTGTTATGATCTGTACGAACACTGAATTTGCTGCCTACCAAGTACTGCCTAAGCTTAGCCAATGCATGCATAATGGCTAACATCTCCTTGTCATAAATGCTATAAAATCTCCTCGGGGGCCCTTTGAGTTTCACGCTCTCAAATGCAATGGGATGGCGCTCACGCATCAAAAAGGCACCAATGCCTCTCGATGCATCCGCAGAATAAATCAAATGACTTGAAGAATGGAGGCAAAATGCTAACAGGACGGCGAAGTCATGATCACCTTAAACTTGTCAAAGCACTCCTGCGCCTGTGGTGACCAAAGAAAAGCCCCCTTCTTCGTCAAGTCAGTAAGGGGTGCGGCGTGACGTGAGAACCCGCTAACAAATCTCCTGTAGAATGCACACAACCCAATGAAACCTCTGAGCTGCGTAAGGTTCTCAGGTACCGGCCAGTCAACAATAGCTCGGACCTTTTCAGGGTCCATACTCACTCCCTTGGCACTGATGATGTGCCCCAGATATAATAACTCCTCCATGCCAAGCTCACACTTGGATTCCTTAGCATAGAAAGACTCGTCTGCTAAGATACCCAAGACTGTATCCAAATGAGCCAGATGCTCATCCCATGACCTGCTATAAACCAAAATGTCGTCGAAGAAGACTAGCACAAATCTCCTCAACTGAGCACTGAAAACCCTATTCATAGTCGCCTGAAAGGTGGCAGGTGCATTGGTTAACCCGAAGGGCATAACCAAGAACTCGAAGTGACCGCAATGACACTGGAAAGCGGTTTTCTCAATATCCTGCTCCCTCATCTGTATCTGATGGTACCCTGATCTCAAATCAATCTTCGTAAAGAAGACTGCGCCATGCAACTCATCTATCAGCTCATCAATGCGTGGAATGGGATACCTGTTCTTGATGGTTCTTTTGTTGAGCTGCCTGTAATCGATGCACATCCGAAGTGATCCATCCTTCTTCTTCACCAAAACAACCGATGAAGCAAAAGGGGATTTGCTAGGTCTGATATGACCCATAGCCAACAACTCATTAATAGTTTTCTCTATCTCATCCTTGAGTCGTTTCGGATGTCGGTAGGGAGTGATCATCACGGGCTTTGCGCCCTCCTCCAACTCAATAATGTGCTCCGTACCCCTGTCTGGAGGTCTACCAGGTGGAATGTCACTAAACACTCTGGAGTGTTTAGTTCTCAAAATCTGTATGTCAGGGTGGTACTCACCCTTCTGTGGCTCCTGCTGGCCTGGCATCAACATGCACTCAGCCGCCCAGTCAACCATATCATGACGAATGAGCCTCTCCATCCGTCTGAATGAAACCATCCTAAGATTACTGTCCCGTATTGCCTTGATGACATGTGGCCTTCCGTCAACCTTGAATTTCATCTCCATATCCCATAGGTTGAGCGTGAACTCACCCAAATCATGCAACCATGCCATCCCTAATACAACATCTGTATCCCCCATATTAACAACATAGAATTCAGTCTTGAATTCATAGTTGTTCAATCTCATCGGAAGATCAGTAATCTTTCTGTCGCACCTGAGAGTATATCCGTCAGCCACCTTGACTCGAATACCCTCGAAAGCCTCCGTCTGGATGCCACGCCTCTTAACTAAACGTGCATCAATAAAATTGTGTGTAGCACCTGTGTCCAACAATGTAATCACTTTCTGACCTGCTAAGAGCCCACGAAGTCGAAATGAACCATCTCTCTGAAGACTAGTCAGATGGGCTTCCTGTAGCTTCCTTCCACCTTCATGCTCAACCTCATTTTCGGACTTCTCATCATCTGAAGGCTCGGAATCAGCTTGCTGGTCTGACAGATCAGATTGCTCTTCGCCCTCATAAAACCACTCCATTTGGTTATTTTTGACTTTCGGACGAAGTGGGCATATGTGTTTTTCATCATAGGGTGCCTTGCACCAAAAACATAACTTTTTCTTACGTAATTCATTCAACGTTTCCCTGTCAAACGGTGGTGCATTCTGTCTCTTCGGATCCTGTTGATCCTTCCTCCTGTCAAAGGGTCTATTTCTGTCATTGTTTCTATCGAAAGGCCTGTTGGGTCTCGTGTATGGAGTTGACCCTGAATTGAACTTGCTGCGAGGTGCTGCAAGCTCCATGCTTCTCGCCTTCCGCATGGCCTCCTGAAGTGTAGTTGGGTCAAAAGCCTTAACCCAACCTCTCATGGGTTCTGTCAAACCCTCAACGAAAAGTATGATAAGTCTCCGCTCTGAAATTCCCGTGACCATGACTGCCACTCTCTGAAACTCACCAATGTATGAGTCCAAACTGCCTGTCTGTCTGAGCTGAGCCAACTCTCTGAAATACAGTTCCGGGTCCTTCTTATCAAATCTCTCTATCAGTCTGCTGGTGAACTCCTGATAGGTATTGACCGCATGATGGCCTAGCGTGTACATGCCATGGTGCCACCAATCGTGTGCTACCCCGTCAAGATGTAAAGTAGCAAATTTAATTGCCTCATCCTCCTGCATAGGCCTAAGTGACAAGTAATTGTCCAGTTTCTGGACCCAAGACCTCGCTGATGTCTTTTCAGACCCGTCAAAATAAGGTAATGTAATCTTGCTCACCGCATACTGCAAATCCCTGTTCACCTGTGGCTGCGGCTGCTGATACTGTGGGGGTCTGCGGTCAAATCTGCCTCCTCCCCTGGGTTTATAAACATCTATAAACTCATGAAAAGTAAGTGCCTGCCGGATCTCAGGTGCTAGTGACATGTACTCACCATGAAATCTCGTCAAGTCTACCACGGACATGCCATTGTGTGGCTGAAACTCCCCGATCTTGCGATGCTGCCTTTGGAGTGCGGTGGTGGAGTCTCTAAGTAGAAGTAAGGGTGACTGGCCTCGCTCTGGTAGATGTCGGTGGCGAGGAGAACGTCACGGAATGCCGGATGCCAATGGGTGATCGGTGCAGTCCCACTTTCGATGCGTCCAATCTGAGATTATGGTGTGGGCATTATTGAGTACAACGTCTAATGGTACCCATCAGCTGAGACATCATATCCATCATATTATCGTGCCTCCGTCTAAACTCCTCATCGGTGATATCACCCTCTGCATGCGCCTTCCCTAGATCCCTGCGAGTCTCTGAGGAAGTCTCACGTTCTGCCATTAGGGTTGCAACACTGTTTTCACTACCGTCAGAACTGGATCTGTGAATACCAAGCACCCCTGACACTGTCTGACCTTCTGGGATAGGTGGACCTGTCCAATCCTCGTCTTTGCCTGTCCCCACACCTTTAATGTAGTGAATGGTATCTCTATTCATGAAAAAGCGCTAAAAAGCACACTGTATTCTGAAAAAGCACTGAAAAAGCACAGGATGGCAGGAGATCTGTGCTCTGATACCACTGTCAGAACCCTGGTGGTTCTCTGAATCAAACACTGATTTGTTTTTGTGTTGTTTTTGCAATTTTTGATTTTTTTGATATTTTTGAGGTTTTCACAGGCAATATGAAAAATTGCGATTTCTCATGGAATTTAAAATAAATTCATAAAAAATTCAAATAAACTTGAAAAAGCATGGAAATTGTTCAGAATAGATAGGAGTTCTTTTATTTCAACTTTTCCCGAACTTACAATGTAGAAATCTGAACATATAATGGAAATATATTAAATTTTATTGAGAAAAAACCTGGTTTTCTGTAAGTGGCGGCTGCAGCAATAAATGCTAAGTACGGCCAGGTATAAATACTCTCCAGTCTCTGAATCCAATGTCTAATCTTCAGTAAATGCTCAATACAAAGCCAACACCTCAAGCTGTAAGCTGGAAACTGAAAGCCAGAAGAAAATCCCTGAAAAGAATAAAGTACGGCCTGCAGGTACAGTGGTACGGCCAGTCTGCAGCATTAATTAAATGGTACGGACTTCAAGAAAAAGGTGCCAGATCTCTGATATCAACCTTCTGAAGAAATCGCCCTGTTCCTCTGATGGTTTCCTCTGTGAATCTCTGGATAAATAACTGGTTAAGCTCAGCCTGTGACTTCTGGATGAAATCACCAAGTGCAAACTTCAGCTGGTATTTCACAGCCTCAGACTGCCTGATCTCTGAAGAGGTTACGTTCTCCAGAAACGATCGTCTGCCAGAAACCCTAGGGTTTGCAAACTCCAAAGCTCAGATGCTCAGTAGACAAAATTGAATAATAAACTTGATAGTTCGATTTTGCCTTGGGAAGAACAATATATCCTTCTTTGAAAAGTTCGACCTAATTCTCCATTAAAATAATCATTTAAATTAATGATTTAATTTTCACTTTGGACTTAGGAGAATTTATTTAATTATTGGCGTCCCTTTTAATGAGCATTAAATACTCATTAAATCACATTTTAATAATATAATATAAAGTATAATTAAATACTTTATAACTTAGCCAAATAATTAAATATTTTAATATTTCAATAAAGTGACTTTATAATAAAGTCAAATTATGAAATATTTAATAACTCAGTAATTACTCCTTATTTCTCCGTCAAATCAAACAATTACTGAACCGGGTCGAATCTGAGCTAAATCACTGCACCAGGTGCCCTGCCCGAAATAGCAGCTTCCGTCTGACCTAACTTTCTAAAAATAGAAAGTTCTCTGAAAAAGCTCTCTGGAAGATTCTGCGAAAGCCCATCCTGACACACTGCAATTCTGGAGCTAACCAACACTGAGCAACTACCAAAAGGGATACTCTGAACACTCCTGTCAGCCTACGAGGATCAAATGATAGGCTAACCTCGTCACCAGCTGTGCTGACTAGGATGGGGACATGACACTTGAAAACAATAAATTGCTAATCTAAACATATAAACAACACCTTCTAATCGGCTAAAATAAAGATTGACTATTAAGGGCAACATAGATTAAATGAATAACGACACATAGGTGACACATGATTCCATGAATTAAATAGTTAGTTTTCTTGCAAAGATACAACCTAGATGAATAAAATGACATCAATACAAAGCTTGACATTTAGAATTCACATTCAGTTTAATCCATGAAATTACTAACACAAGTTCCAAAATAGCTTTGGCAACATAAGCATAGTTTCAACCATCATTTTCTAGAGTTTTTGTTAAAAGCACTTATTTATATGCTACGAATGCCAACTCTCGGGACTTTCAAATAATCATTTTTAGTCCCAAAAAGCAAATCTAGTCCTAAACAAATAATAAAAATGAAACCATCTAAAAAAGTATCTATTGAATTTTGAATCATTGTTCTGATGGAATCTTTTTTGAGTTGGCTGGTAGTAATCATGTCATCTTTGAGCTTAACTACTCGTGCTTGAGCTTCGTCTAATTTATTAATATCATTGCATTTGATCATGAAGGCAATTTCTGATGGAAGTGTGTTGATA
>VDFB02034745.1:0-10478 GCA_007258455.2 Sequoia sempervirens
TCTCTCGGATTAGCAGAATTATGTAACTCATTTTGGAGCATGTTATAAAAAGCTTACCTTGATCACTGTTGATGTTCAGATTTCCATCTTGTTCTTGCAAAGTGTTGTGCATTTCAAGTTCATGATTAAGTTATTTTTGTGAATTTCTTTCATTCCTTCTGCTTTATCTTGTGTTTCATGCCTTCCTTTGCAAAAAAGCATCATTATACAAATCACAAATTGTGTTCACTCAGTCACACAGGGATTCTAGTCTGTGAAAATATTTCTTTCCTCTCCAGAAAAAGTGTGTGAATTGAACCTGTTTGTGAAACGTTAGTGCAAGGCTTGCAGGATTTGATGTGTAATCTTATGTCCATCGTCAGTATTCAAGTGTAAATTGACTATCTCATGGTTCCTATCATTTCGGTGTATCACCATAGGATTTGGCTTTATTTTATGCATTCCTTCTCCCTTTCTTCCAGAATAATGAGTAGTTTAGGTGATAACATTAAAAGGAAGTCGGCCTTCTCTAGGGTTCCTCCAATCTCGAGGTGACCACGACCTTGGAGTGATCCAATATTTCACTAAGAATGCTCAATTTTACAACTTTGCATAGAGATTAGAGTTTACTAAAGACCTAAAGGTCTTTTAAAGGAGAAATGGATGAAGGGTAGGTGGGAATGTTGCAAAATAAATTTGAAGTCCTCAAAATATCATGAGTTATAAAGACTGAATAATGCTTTCTCTGCAATCTCTTTCCTTCAAACTCCCTCTACAAAGAGGCAAGAAATTCCATATATAAAACCAAAACTAAAAAGTGTCGGCCTCTGCCCTAAGGTTTACAAAAATGAGTCGGTTCCTGAACACGTCGGCCCTCAGATCTTTTGGAATAAAGTTAATGCTGCATTCAATGTGCATCCCCTGTGTCCATTTCGGTGAAGGATCGCTCTAGGGATGGCCTTTTAGATCTTTTGCAACCATCACATTAACTTCTAGCCTCTGTGTCCACCCTCGAACTTCCTTGCAGAGCTACCTTGAATGTCCTGGAGTATAGTCATTAATATCGATCTAATTTTTCCAATAGACATCACAACTATTACTGAGACTCGCAGCTCCTTCCCCTTTAGATTTTCTATCATTTTAGATCCTTCTGCAAGTTGACCCCCTTGAGAGATAGCATTTGATTTTCATGTTAGATCCCCACACCATTGTTCACTGAGTCGATTGATCACCTTCGATATCAGAGTAGATCGATGTCATTTATGCTCTATTGATTTTCCTCACAAGAATAGTCACTATCAAACTGCCAATGGTTCACCTTCAGTCTCCCCTGATTGGTTGAATAGACACCACATAGGATCTTCAGGCGGTCAAAAGTTCTTCAAATAGAATTGCATGTCGGTGAGACAATAGCCGTGTCTCCCCAATGCGATTATACTTCACAGCAGCAATTGGCATAACACACAACTGTTGGAAAGACCTCATATTGAGCTATAAAAGTTATATCGATATCCCAAAAAAAATTCCCAGACTATCGCTATCGGCCAAACATCATAGCGAGTCCTTAAGAGTTATACCATTGTGTTCCTCCATTGGCAAAACATCCGCATTCAGAAAGACATCACTTGGTTGGTAGGAGGTCATATTAGGTTCTCATTAGTCACATTGAAGAGTTAAAACCATCAGCGAGACATCACGAGTTGGCAAGATATCATAGTGAATGAAAACCCCTCGGCCAGGAGTCTTACCGATATCCACATACCCTTTCAAAAAAACCACAACAAGTTGGGGAGACATCATAGTGATCGCAAATCATTCGGCCAGACTATCGCCTTCAGCAAGACCATACACCGAGCCACTATACTTTCGGTGAGACTCCCCTCAGTCGGCAAGACCTTACACTGAAGGCACAAACCTTCGGTGAGACTCCCCTCAGTCGGCAGGAGGTCATAGCGAGTGAGACTTCCTTTCCTCGAGCTCAAACCATTTCAGCAAGAGTCCACCCTGTCGGTGAGACATTACACCGATGGCACCTCCTTTTGGCGAGACCACCAGCGGTCAACAAGACATCTCCCTGATCTCAACTTCTTCGGCGAGACTTCCTCCAGTCGAAGAGAGATTCATTTTTCGGCCAGAGGTCACACCGAGCGCAAAACATTACACTGAGACCACTTCGTTTTGGTGAGACCTCACCCCGTCCGTGAGACATTATAGCGAAGGCACCACTCTCCCCGATGCTAACCTTGTGAACAACCATCGACGAGAGGTCTTCAGTCGGAGAGAGATAGAAAACTTCATGGCGACCAAAATAACTCGGCAACCTGAGGATTTCAAATGAATATAACACACTGCTAGTCAGTAAGACATTCAGCTGGTCTCAGCGACTTTCTTCTTTGAGGAGTTTTATGCCAGATCCAACTGAGGCATACTTTCCAACAGACTTCCTTGTGAAATAGCATCAGATGTATGATTTAACCCTACAAAACAATGCCTCCATTAGTTCTCAAATGTATCAGATGAAGACCTTCCCAATGAAAATTGAACACCTGCACGCTGGGCTCAACCCTTATGGGAGCCACATTTAATCCACGTGCCAAATTTAAAACATAATTTTCCCCTGCAGCTACACAAGAAGCAAACAAGTTAGAAAATATGTAACCTTGATGCAAATGTTCCTCCATCTAGCCTTCATGAACACTTGAAAACATAGGTTTCCCTGCCTGATTGAGCCTGTGGGTGAAAATCGGGCAACATTTTTGGCAACTTTTGCTGGATGTTTGCCTGCTAAACATGAAAACCAGTAGCCTAAACTTGTCCATTGGGCATGGAGTCATTAGGAAAAACTCAGAAACAGACCTAGGAAAATTTTGTACATGGTTGTAACTCACTTGAGACTTATAGAACAAGACAGGTCTTTGGAAATTTATTGAAAACAGGAAAGAAAAAAATAAAAAAATTGAAATGAAACTATTTACTGTGTTGGGACAGCACTTAGGGAATGTAACAACAACTAAACTAAAGTGCAACAACACTTATTGAATGCATGAAATCTAACCTAAAGCATGTACAAGGAGGAACTTATCAAACCTCAAAACAAGGCTTGAGGTGTATCCCATTGACTAGGATAGGAAGCACTTCACCTTCAGTTGTGGCCAGTTGGTAAATATTGTGTTCTTTGTAGTCTTTAATAATAAATGGACCTGTCCACATGTTGTCAAACTTGGTGTGATGGCCTGACCTGCTCTTTAGAACATCCCATTTCAGCACAAGATCTCCCACCATGAAATCTCTTGATCTAGTTTTCTTATCAAATGTTCTTTTAGTAAGGATTTGCTGACATTCCATGTTCTTCATAGCCTTATTTCTAGTTTCTTCTAACTCCATCAACTGAGTATATCTTAAGGCAAGTGGATCATTCTGCACAAACAAAACTAGCTGACTGGCAATATCCAAGGCATGTAACTCAATAGAAATAGGTAACTTGGCTTCTTTACCATACACCAGCATGTAAGGTGAGTTCCCAATCACCTTCTTAGGGGTAATTCTATCTACCCAAAGAGCAGTCTTCAGTTTGGCATGCCAATCCCTCTGATTGTTTTGAAGTATCCTTTTGATAATGTTAATCAGATTTTTATTAGTGGACTCTGCAAGTCTGTTGCCCTGAGGATAATAGTTGGAGCTTGTATTCAAGTAAATTCCATTCTTTAATTCCCAATCAGCAACTTTCAAACCAACAAATGCCAGGGCATTGTCAGAAATTATTGAGTCTGGGACTCCAAATCTGCAAACAATATCTTCATAAAAATTTAGCACTGTTGTTTCATTAGCTTCCTTTAGAGGCAAATCTTTTGTCCATCGTGTAAAATAGTTCATTGTTGTAATAATCCACTTATGGCTTGCACTTGAGGGTGGATTGATTGCCCCTATGAAGTCAATTCCCCACTTCATAAATGGCTGCTCTATTTAAATTGGTTGCAATGGCAAAGCAACAAGTTTTTCTTTGCCTGAAAACAAGGCACATTTGGAACATCTCCTGACATATGTATGTGCATCCTTAAACAAATTAGGCCAATAATAGTCTGCTCTTAAAATTTTATATGTTGTTGTCCTTGCAGCATAATGACCTCCAGAAGGTCCGTCATGGAACTCATGTAATATCTTATCCACTTGATCATTATCAACACACCTGAGTAGTACTCCACTATGATCTTTCCTATAGAATACATCATCAATCAAGATGAAAGGAATAGACTGAAGTCGGTAGTACCTCCTCTTTGCTCTGTTTAGATTAGGTGGACATTCCCCAATTCTCAAGAAATGTGACATCTCCTGCAACCAGCTGGTAGTTTCATTATCTGTTGTCCCAACATTAACCAAAACTGAGTCTCGTTCACCCTTTACTGCTGAAATGTCTTCGTTAGCCAACTGCTGGCATAAACCTTTTCCCCTCACCAACTTGGTGACCTGAATATCCACATCGTACTCCATAACTCTTGTGATCCATCCAATCCATTTTTCATTTAGATCTTTGCTGAGTAAAAATTCTTTCACATTAGAATGTGCCACTTGTAGATGAATTTTGTTATGAGATAGTAGATGTCTAAATTTCTTCAAACTTCTCACAACAGCCAACACATGTTTTTCTACAAAGGTATACTTCTGCTCATAGTCTTCCAGACCCTTGCTGAAAAAAACAATGGGCTGCTCCAACCCTTCTACATTTTTCTGCACCAAAATTGTAGAAATTACATCAAAACTGCCAAAAGCATACAAGGTAAAATCCTTGCTGAAATCTGGGTTAACTAATGTTGAGGTTGAAGCTAACGCCTCCTTGATCAGCTGAAAACTATCTTTTGCTTCTTGGGTCCATTTAAACTCTGCATTCTTTTTTAACATAGTTGTAAGGGGTTTTAACAAGGCTACTATATCAGGCAGAAACCTTCTGACAAAATTAATACAACCAATGAAACTTTGAAGTCCTTTCTTATGCTGAGGTAAAGGCAGCTCCAAGATTGTTGCAACTCTTTTAGGATCCACAATGATTCCCTTCCTAGATACTACATACCCAAGAAGTTGTCCTTCATGAACAGAGAAAACACATTTATTGGGATTCAATGATATGCCAAACTCCCGACAATGTTCAAAAATCTGCCTCAAATGGTCAATGTGATCTGTTGTCTTCTTGGAATAGACAGTGATGTCATCAAGGTATACTAAAACAAACTTATAGATTAAGTTGCTAAAGGCCATGTCCATAGCCTTTTGGAAGGTTGCTCCAGCGTTAGACAAACCAAATGGCATTTTCCTGTACGCCATTGTGCCCCACTTTGTGGTGAATGCAGTTTTAAATTGATCTTCTTCCCTTACCAAAATCTGGTTATAACCAGAATATCCATCCAGTAAAGAAAAACGTTCAAAACCTGACACACATTGAAGACTCTGCTCCATAGATGGAAGAGGGTGCCTGTCCTTTAACGAAGCTTTGTTCAAATATCTAAAGTCTACACATAATCTAAGCTCCCCGTCTTTCTTCCCGATAGGAACTAGATTTGCAATCTAGCTAGTATGCTTGATGGGAAAGATAATCCCACTTTCTATTAGTCTGAAAACTTCTTTATGCATTAATGGCTCCAGTTTGGGATTAACTGGCCTCTATTTCTGCCTTATGGGTTTAGCTGTTGGCTCCAATTCTATTGTATGTTGTGCAAGACATGGATCAAATCCCTTCAAATCTCCATACTCCCAGACTAATATGTCAATGAATTCTTGGAATAATTGCAGAAAAGACTACTTTTCAGTAGCAGTGTTTATTTTTCCTATCTTGAGGCTTCTCTTGGGTGCAATTTCTAAGTCCTCATAATGATCTTGTTGAACTAGTAAATTGGCTTTGTTACTTTTAGCCTGATCATCAGAGTTGAAAATATTTTCTAGGGTGACCAAACCCTTAGGAAACTTCTTGTTCTTTAATTGCAGTACCTGGCCTCCATACTGCTGCTTAATTCTCTCCTGGTTTAATGCTGCAAACACGTCCTCTTCAAGTAGAAACTGTAGAATCTGCTCATCGCTCTCAAAGACCTACCAGTTAACATTGTTATCGGGCACTGAAGACCTGATAATAACCTTGATGTGTTGTTGATTACATTCCTTCCTTACGCTATTCGGAACGTCAAACTGAGCTCCCACAACTGCTAATCTGTCAGCATGATGATTCTGATTTCTTGGAATTGAAATGATATTGAAAGCCTCAAAATCCTCAATGAGGTCCCAAACCCTATGCTTATACAATTTAAGAATATCATTTTTAACAACATTCAGGCCTCTAACCTAATTTACTATCAATTCACTATCCCCATGCACCTTTAAACACTTAATTCCATGTTTCCTTGCCCATTCCAGCCCTTGAATAAGACCTTCATATTCTATTGTGTTATTAGTGCATGAAAATGCAAACCTAAAGGTTGCATAATATCTTTCAGCTCTTGGGGAAACCAATAATGCACCCCCACCAGCGCCATGTCTGCTCCTTGAGCCATCAAAATACATTTCCCAAACTTTGTCTTGCCGATCACAATCATTCACTGGCTTCTTAACCAAGTTAGGCATCACTATATCAACTTCTTGAAACATGTAGTTACCCATACCAACATCCGACACCAAGTCACTTTCAGCACTAGAAGTTTGGCCTACTGCCCACTCATCTAAAAGTATATCAGGAATATCGTCAACAACAATGCGAGGATCAGAGACAACAGCATGCTCGTCTTGTTCAAAAATTATGCAATTGGCATTTATTGCACTAGGTATATAGGGTTCTATATTGTCTTTTGCAAGTAACTCAGACTTAATGGTTACTTTAGTTCCATACCTAGTACGAAACAACATGTGAGACTAGTCAGACGAAAGGTATCCCCCTATTTTAGCCATAAACTCTCTTGACAAACATAACCCAAAATACGGAGGCACACTACATAAATGTCTTGGGAAATTGAAAAATTAGGGCAAGTATGTAGAGTTAAGCTAGCATCTTTGATAAGACCTACTATATTAAAAAATGAGCCATCCAGTTGGACTACTCCTTTCTCTAAAGGTTCATACTTTAAACCTAACCGATCAACTACTTGCTTGGGCATCATAGAACAGGTAGCACCACTATCTACCATACAATTGTGCACTAATTTTTTTCCAATAATCAATGAAACATAGAACATAGGAGGTCTCATGCTCTTACCTTGAATCGTAGATTCCCCTTAGCTACTGGGATTAGCAACTTTCCCTTGATCATCATTAGCCATTATGACCTTTTGGGAATCTACAACAATTTGTGTAGGATTTGTACCTTCAAATAATGCCTTTCTAAGTAGATCAGCCTATCCAAGAATGCTTAAGGAGTCCCACATGGTCATATTCACATTCATCTTCTTCATACTGTCCACAATGTTGTAAGGAATAGTTAAAGGTGTCTTTTGATGTACTTTAGCAGCAGCCAGTTCTTTATTCTTGTGAGGCTGCTCCTTGATTGGTAAGACAATAATTTTTTTTGGTACATTTAGAATAGGTGTGGATGATGCTTCTACAGTTGCATGCCCCTTGTTTCTATTAGCTAATTTCTCCACCTCTAGAGCTCTTTTCTTAGCTCGTGTATTGGCTGCAATTGTTGAATCAACATTCACACCACATAACTCTTCACTTTGCCAATTTAAAAATGCATTCTCATTAGAATGTATATCCGTTCGTTGTTCAGGCATATTAGCAGGTGCATCTTGTTGTGGACTGACAACATTTTGGACCATAAATGCCTGATTAACTACCCCATTTGAGCATGAGGATGGGTTATGTGCTTGATTACATGAATAACACCATTCATTTTCTATCACAAAGTTATTCTAGGCTGGAACCATATCTTTCACTAGATTTACAACATTAAGAGGAGCTGGATTATAAGATTGGAATGGTCTCTGATTAACATTTTTCCTTTGATAAGCACCTTGATAGGGTTTCCTATTTTGCTAATACTGATATCCCTGGTTTTGATAAGACTGATTTGCATTCTGACCTTGTTGTTGGTTCTGCTATTGGAAATTCGGCCTTGCCCATTGATACTGTTTCTTCATGCTGATCAACTCATTTCCCATAGTCTGTAAAATACTTTCTATCTTCTGTTGACTAGACTTGATCTCTTGCAATTCACTTGATGGTCCTGTAGCTGACACTCCCTGACTCACAGCAATGGGTAATGTGGGAACAGTAGGTAAAGGGGCTAAAGATGGCATTTGCAATGGCATATTTGATTGAATTTCAGGGAAGTAGGGCATAGGTGGCCTAGGTGCTATCTTGCCTACTTGAATGAGATTATTTTCTACCTCAATAGCTATACTATAAGCCTAAGGTAAAGAAATACCCCCCATGGACTGTATCATGACTGAGATATCACTATTTAAACTTTTCAAATAGTACAAAAATACATAATCAGCAGAAGGCCTTACCGTAGCAGGTATTCTGTTCCAAGTCTTTTGAAATCAGATATTGAAATCCGTCATTTGTTCTTGTGGGGCTCTTTTAATGGTTGTTAACTGCTCTACCAAAGATAGGTGATCAGATTTTTCCTCAAAAAATTTGGTAAATTCATCACCAAGCTCATCCCATGTTCTTATAGAACCCACCAGCAAGCTTCTAAACCATTCCAACGCCTTCTTCTTGAAAGATGCAGCCAGCAATCTCATAGCTACATTTTCTTGTGTCACATGATGCACATTGCACAATGCTGCCACATCTCTGATATGTTCAAAAGGTGTTACTTGTCCTTCTCCAGTAAACTCTGGTAACCCTTTTAACACTGCCAATGGAATGTCATCATGTTGTGCTAGATTAAGGGGACTGCCTTGGTTGAACAGTACGAAAGTAAAGGCTCTTGGTGCTGCCATTGAGCTGGAATGCGTTGGTACACTTGCTAAAGTAGAACTTGAACTGACTAGTATTGAACTTGAACTTGGTTGAGAAGTATTTGTTGCAGCAGAAGTACTACTTGTTGAACACTTGAAAGCCCCAAATGAGGAGACAGAAGGTTTTGTTCTAAGAGCATGAGATGTTGAACGCCTAGCTAGAGGGTCTCTTCTTCTTCTCCTTTCGTATGAAAATAGTGCCTTGTCACTAACACTAGGTGGTGTTGATTGAACTCTAGGGGAAGGAACAGTCCTTCTAAGAGTTCTCCCTTTTCTTCTTGGAGGAGATAAATGCAAAAACTCTACAGATTTTGAACTTCTGGTTTCTATTTTTCTCATATAAACAAACACATTGATCCTTTTCTCCACACAGAGTCAACATATATGCTTAAGAAACAACCTCTAAAGGCTATTAGCTCACTGTCAACACATCAAAATAGCAAGACTTAAGAATTTTAATTCTGACTCTGTCCCACCGGGCATGCCAAAATTGTTATCTCTCAAAATTTGCACCCTAAACTGAACTATACAAGTTTCAGCAATTTTGGAGAAACATTCGATTCACGTCTATGTGGGACTATTGGAATGAAGTGAAACCTCCAGGTTCTAGGACAGCTCCTATTCATATAAACATTTAAACGCACTTAAACTTGAAAGGGAAAAGGTGTAAGAAGAAAGCTTAAACAATAAACAACTGAAAACTTTAAAACACTTTTAAGGTGATACACCATAAATATGTTGATATCTTGTTTAAACAACACACCACAATGAAAATCTGACAACACTAAGTGCATAGGATACAACTTCGGTGTATGAGCCACTGCATAAAAATGCCTTATAGACAGGTATTAAATTAGTTCTAGACTCTAACTTAGCAGGAAAATATAAAATTCTCACAACTAATCAAGCCTAAACTATATAAAATTTCACAATCTATAATCTTTTCAACTGCAAGATCTTCACTTCAAACACCATCTCAAGACATAACATGTAGGATTAAAAAAAATCTCAACATGAAACATCAAACTGAAAATAGGATAAAAGCATACAAGAGTGAACTCCAAAGTAGGTCCCAAAAGCTCCTGAATTATCAGAAAATAACTGTGAGGAAGTCCTCAAAATATCATGAGTTACAAAGGTTGAATAATGCTTTCTCCACAATCTCTTTTCTTAGAACTCCCTCTACAAAGAGGAAAAAAATGCCATAAATACAAACAAAACTAAAAAGTGTCAGCCTCTGCCCTAAGGTTTACAAAAATGAGTCGGTTCCTAAACACGTCAGCCCTTAGATCTTTTGGAATAAAGTTAATGTTGCATTCAATGTGCATCCCCCGTGTCCATGTCGGTGAAGGATCGCTCCAAGGATGGCCTTTTAGATCTTTTGCAACTATCGCATTAACTTCTGGCCTTCGTTTCCACCCTCGAACTTCCTTGCAGAGCTACCTTGAATGTCCTGGAGTATAGTCATTAATATCGATCTACTTTTTCCAATAGACATCACAGCTGTTACTGAGACTCGCAGCTCCTTCCCCTTTGGATTTTCTATCATTTTAGATCCTT
>VDFB02034746.1:0-84000 GCA_007258455.2 Sequoia sempervirens
TTTCTTTTGCAAACGCACATGGGTACCTAACATGGCATCATAGTTGTGACCCATATTTGTGTCATTTGCATAGGTGCTCCCTAAGTTTAACTTAATGTGAGTGTTGGTGTAAATAGATTTTTTACCTATCTAGGTCCTATTTACGTGTTAAGTCCACTTAGGTCCTAGGAAGGAATTTTTCTAGTTAAGCATTAGTTGTCACTTATTCTTATCTAGTTGGAATTCATTTAATTCTTGTGCCCTAGGTTGTTATGAATTAGTTGTCTCATGTTATAGGATTAAATCACTTGTCATGATCTTGTCTAATCCTATCTCTCTCCTTGCCTATATAAGCAAGGCTTCATATGCACATTGTCATATTCGTTTAGGCTACCATATCCATTTTGGAATTCTTGAATCCTTAATGATCGCATGATATTTTTTCCATCTCTCTTGTGGAAGTTATTTTTGTCTTGCAAGTGATCTTTGGGTGTTTAGGAGTTCACCATAAACTCCTACATATTGATAGTGATAATATTTTGGATAAGCATAATGTGATGTTTAGTGATTTTCCTCCAAGACTACCACCTCATAGAGGATCACGACATATCATAGAGTTGGAATAAGGTATAATACTATCATAAACAACCCTTGAAACCATCCTATAATGCACAAGGAGGAGATAGAGAGGGCCATAATAGAGCTCTTGGAGATGGTCCACATCAAGGCTATTTCTATCCCATTTGCTTCAACTATAGTTCTTGTAAAGAAAAGGATGAAACCATATGAATGTGTATTGAGGAGACTTACAATTTTCACTATTTTATGCATGTTTCTTGTGTTAAAATATAATTCCCACAAACATTATGTTGGTATATGGATCCTGATCATGCTCTAGGGTTAATATTTTAGTGACTTTGGAAGCCATGTTTTCTCCCTAACTAAAAAGTGAGGGAATGTAGGGGGTGAAGCCCCTCTTCTAGTGTCTGAGGAGACCACCCTATTGGTGAGGGCTCAAGGGTGGAGCCCATGGTGGGGGTTTGGGGTAAACACCCCTGTGAGGGTTACTAGGGGCATCACTCCTAATCGAGGGCTCAAGGGAAATGTCCTTAACTAAGGGCTCAAGGGTAGTTCCCTAAACTGAGGGATTGAGGGTAGTGACCTCAACTGAGGACTAAAGGGTAGCACCCCCAAAAAAAATTCACTATATTTTATAAAGGAAATTTGTAAATAATTTTGGTTGAAATTTAGTTTACAATTGCCCAAAACAAGTAGTTTCTTACTGCGGATTAGAGGTGAGTAGTCACACATGAGAATTTGAATCAACATGCAACAAGCAACAAAGTGTAGAGTGTGGATATCACAGTTTTGTGTGAGCAAGCATACAATAGTGCATGAGAAAAATAACATAGTTTTATGGATGAGCACACATCAACAAAATTGTTGTACATAGAAAATTGTGGGTGTCATTGTTGGATATACACGTAACTATGAAATTGTTGTGAGTTAACATAACTTTGTAGCTTATATTTTTGCTAGAGATTTAAATAAAATTGGATTTTTTTACTCATGTAATCCACATTGGGTGAACCATGCTAAAATTTTGTGTCTCTATTCATTCATTTCTTTAACTTTTGTTATCTATATTTGTAATTTGTAATTTTAATTGCTTTATCTTGTCATAAAATACCAACACATTCCTACCCATACTTAAATAATTTTAATTAATATTTGGACAAAAGCACTATGATTAGCTATGAGACGTTTAATGAATGGTTGTATGTTAAAATAATTATTTTTGGCATTGTATAGCATGATATTCTAGGTATGATGATCTTATATTAGGATTTTCTATGAGCTAACTTCTACCTATAACAATTAAGGATGACAACCCACAACCAAACATGTAGCATGCTCGTAACCAATGTCATAATTTCTTGCAACTGTGAGGAGGTAATGGTAACTTATTTGTAATAAGAGGAATACATAATTAATAAAAGATGGATGATCAAATAGGTGGCATTAAACATATTCTTTAGAAATGTGACATATTACAAAGGAATTTATTTAATCTAGCCACTCATCCCTATGTTTCTCAATGACTTGCTTCTTTCAAGCATAGGCTATAATGTCTTAACAAAAATTTTGTTCTTTAATTACCTCAAAATTAGTTTCTTAATTTTATTCCTATTTAAAAAAATAGAACTCCTCCTATGTAATAGGGAGATATTGGACAAGTGTATCATTAGTTGTTTCAGATTAATAATTGTATGAATTGGAATTAGAATTATATAATGTGCAATCTAGCATATCTAGTCCATATATATTTTTCTACATGTACATAAGAGATTTCAATAGATAATTTGGAAAAAGGATTTTTCCTATCACATGAGTTATTTTATTATTTTTAGTTTTGAGTTGTATGAGGTGATGACTTGACTACCAATTCAAAAAAATGATAAAAGGAAGGAAGGTGAAACTACCCCAAGAAAGGGCCCACTTGAGGAGAGCTACAATCATGCTTTTACTTGGTAATTTAGATTTTAGGATCCTAGATAGATTTTTTGTTATAATTTACTTACTATATTAAAGGGTTGTGTTGAGTATACTTTTATAAGTTATTCATGACTATTTAGAAGTCTACATGGATTAACTCACAACTTATGGAAATACCTATGATGAATCCCTAGCTAAGCTATAAAAAGTATTACAAAGGTGTCATGACCATGATCTATCCTTAAGAAATAAAAATTACTACATGATAATGGAGGAAGAGATAATTCTAGGAGATTATATCTCAAATCAAGTATTCAAGTAGACCTTTCTATGATTGAGGTTACCACAAAGTTGAAAATACCATAGAAATAGAAGGATACGAAAAAAAATCTTGCTCATGTAGGTTATTGTCACATATTTATCAAGGAATTCAACAAAAAAATTGCACCTTTTTTTTCCTTTCTTACCAAGGATGTTGTTATTTCCTAGAAAACTACATTCCAAGAAGCTTTTCAATCCCTCAAAGACTCTTTAACCAAAACACGCGTATTACGAGGACCAAATTGAAGAATACCCTTTTATATCCATATGGATACATATGATTTTTATAGTAGTTTTCCTTGGTAAAAAATATAGGTCACTCAAATATTCCATATAATTCATTAGTAAGAATCTCCAAGTAGTAGTTGCCTCTTTAGAGACATCTGATAAAATTGGAACAATACAAAGAAGATTAGCATGGCCTTTATGCAAGGATGACACACATAAATTGAGAAATGGTCCAAAAAATTTTCCAATAGTGGCATGGTGTGATGGTTAAGTTGTTATATTGTTGTTCTTTCCATCAAGGTTCAAACCCAATTGGGTGTAATTATTGAGTGTTTATGTTGGGAATGAGGTCCCTCATTTGTGACCCCACTAATTCATAACTCTGGGTCAAAATCCTTTACCGCTCTTAATAAAAAAATATTCAAGTAGTAGAATTTAACTATACTTATCATTGAAAAAGGGCTTCTTATTGTTGTTTATTCCATCAATAATTTTTGACACTACCTAATTGGATACCTTGTGTTTGTTCATACTAACCATGCAACAATTAAATACTTGATAAATAAACCTATAGTTAGTGGTTAGATAGAACTAGATGGTTGTTTCTGTCATAATATTTTGATAAAACTATTGTGGAACTTGGTAAGGATAATTTAGTAGAATATTTTCTTTCAATACTTATCCAAGTAATACAGATGATCTTATTATTGATAACTCATTCCCTAATGAACATTTGTTTGATCTAGTAGTGCATAATCCATGGTATGTGGAAATTGATAATTACTTGGTTGTAATAAAAGATCTTCCACATTTTTACCTGGAGAAAAACATAATTTGATGGAAAAGAGCCTTCCTTATTCATAGACCTCTAGTTATCTCTTCTACACTATTCCTAAAAATGTCATGCATAAGTGCATCCAAGAAAATGAGGTATTTGATACTCTTTGGGTCTATCATGATGAACCTTGTGGAGGATATTTTGTATCAAAATGAATGACCTCCTATATTTTAACTATAAGATAATAATAACCAAAATTATATAATATGTAGTCCTCTATGCTTGAAAATGTGATCAATTCCAATGAATGGGTTGTTCAACTAAAATTGATAAAATACCCCTACAACCATAGCTAGTATCTAAAATGATAAAATGAGAAACACAGTAGGTCTAGTGAGGATTGTTTTTCACTAGGTGTGTACACATGACAACCATACCAAGAGTTATACTCCCTAATAACCTTGATAAGGTGCTACAAAATGGTCAAGATGTTATGTCAATGCCAAACTAGGTTCAACACCAGTGAACAAAATGGAGCAAAAATTTTAAAATCACCTTAGGAGGTGCATAAACAATGATAGGAAAAGATTAAAAACTAAAGGGGTTTTATAACACCACTGCAAGAGATGATTCACAACAACAAAGAGGCATTGCTCAATACATGAAAGGTCACACCTTAGGGAATATCACACATGACATCACCACTAAGAGAGGACAAGTCAAGGAATACCAAAACTCATGCCTTAGGGAATACTAGTCATAACATTAGCACCAAGGGGAACACCATATGTCAAGAAAGGTCACAATCTTAGAGGACATCAAGCCTAGTATCACCACTAAAGAGAGACACATATATCAAGAAGGATGCACTCTAATTGAAAAGGTCACACTTCCTATGAGATGTATGCTATCATCACTAATAAGGGATAATTTCATATACAAAAGATGAGTGGGGGACTATATTCCCCCCTTAAAATTTTAGTGTAATTGATACACTAAATTTTTAAGGGGATACAGAGGGATCCCTTGCTAGAAGGAATGAAACTAAGACAAGGCCACCTAATCCCTTGCCCCCCAAGTATAGGGACAAAGATGAGCCCAAAATGGATGATGAAATGTTGCTCCTTGCAAAATGAAATATGATTGTAGAAAGCTAAGTTTATACCCCCATGCATGGTAGTGAGCATTGTGTGATACTACAACTACCAAATGACAAGGAACTACAACTAATGCTATTGATTAAGTGAAAGGATTTTTATTTTCATTTTTAATTTTTGAAGGACAATAGCCAAGACCTTTTATTGTTTCTTGTGTGTTAAGCTCTATGGGAACACAAATGCCTTGTTCTTTTGTACCACATCCTTTTCCATTATAGCCAATTCCCTTTAAAATTTTATAACCTCTCCCATAAATTGCTTCCATTTCTTTCAAAGAAGGTGGTGTTTCCTAATCATCATCATCATACGTAGATATGTAATTTGTGTTTTCTTCCTTGCTAGAAATTGTGGATGATTTAGTGATGGATTAATGTGTTGATGTCATTGCTACTTCTTTCTCTTTTTCTGATCTTTGTGTAATCTAACATTCTCCCATGAATGTAGGTGTAAAATATAATGATACCCAATCATCATCTAAAAAGTTTTTCATTGATGAAAGACACTTACCTATATCCTCAACTTGTAAACGTTCCACTTTTGTAGTTAGTTTTAATGTGCTAAGAGGATTCTTCATTCCTATTTCAGTTTGTAAACAATGTTCAGATTTAGGATCATCTTTTATTGTGTAAACCTTATTGTTGTATATGTATTTCATTGAACGATGAAGCATTGAAGGAACTCCATTCATTTCATGAATCCATGGTCTACCCAAGAGAAGATTATATGAAAGATCCTAGGGCATAACATGGATGGGAGTTTGCAACACAACCTTACCAACTTTGGTAGGTAATGTTATCACACCAAGCAGTTTACTTTCCACTTTATCAAAACCTTTGATTGAAAAATCAATGGGTTGATTTAAAGTTTTTCCTTCTTTAATTTTATCCAAAATATTTATGCTACAAATATTAATCCCTAAACAATTGTCAATAAGGGTACGCCCAATCCAAACCCTATTAATAATAGCCATGATCATTAAAGCATCATTTTTTTTTGCATTTCCAAAGGAGGTAATTCACTTTGGTGAAAGACAATGTACAAGTTAGGTGAATTTATATTCTCAATCAAAGTTGCCACATCATTTAGTTCCACACTAGGAGGGATCGAAACTTTTTGTAAAGCATTTTGAAGCATTCCATGATAAGCAGGTTATATTTGAATTAAATCCCACAAGGTTATCTTAGAAGGAGTGTTAAAAAGTTGTTTAACAAGATCATATTATTTACCACTATGTTGTTGGTTATTAGGTGCATGTGGGAGGTATGGTTGAGGCAATGGGATAGATGTTAGTGTTTATTTTGGTTGCTTATTATTTGTTGTATTATGTGTGTGAGAAATAGTATGGTAACTTGGTTGGTGCGACACATGATTACTAGTAAATTATTTTTCAAAGCTTAGGATATGGCCATGAGGTTTAGGAGTTCCTACAATGAGAGGAATTTTAGGTGGTCTAAAAGGAGTTTTAGGAGGTCCAAGGATTAGAGGACTCTTACTAGGTCCAAAAGGAGTTTGAGGAGTTCCAATGATTAGAGGACTCTTAGGAGGTCCAAAAGGAGTTTTAGGAGGTCCAATAATCAAAGGAGATCTAATAGCCAATTGTGTGTTCATAAACTCAACGTATTTAACTTCTTTTTGATGATCTTCTATAGAGGGGGGTCTAATATCACCTTAGCATCTTCATTTATGCAATCCATAAATGCATTAATGATTTCAGCCTCTTCTTCAACAATATATTCCCAAGTAGGAGAGGTAGGGGGAGATAAACAAGCAAGATCCTCATGATGCTCAATGATTGGATCTTCCAACACCAAGATATATTCTTCACAAGTAGAAGAGATATTAGGAGAAGAACAAACATGATTGTCATGATTATCAATAATTAAATTCTATTTCACCAAGTTACCTCACACATAGGAGAGATAGTGGGAGAGGGATTAATAAAAAATAACAAAAAGGGAGAAATGAACTCATTCTCACATGCTTGTAACAAAAATTCTTTGAAATGCTTAACAAAATATGACAATAGAAAATGAATTATGACAACAAAATATTTTTGCAATGAGAAAATGATGTAAATAACTATCGTATTGAAATGCAACAATTTCTACCAAATTTGTTAAAAATTAAGCAAGATGGCACCCTTCTTGCACATACAATAACATAGTTTTCATAATTTTAAATCAGAGATTAGCAAACAAACACAAACCTAAATACAAAGACAAAGATCTGTGAATTTTTTTTTTGAACTACTGATAGTAGGATAGAGGCACCCTAGGGCATTTGAGTCTTGGACAGGGTGTTTGAAACTTCAAAGTTTTTCAATATAAGGCACTACTAAAGGATTTTGGGTTTACTTGCAAATAGGTTTAATAGTGAATATTTTCCAAATTTTGTTGAAATTATGCCAATTTGATGTAAAATGCAAGTGTGCAATAATGTGAAAGATGTTTGAACAAGTTTGGATCCAATTTTTTAGATCTAAAATGTAATAAATAACTAATTCTAAGATGACACAACCTGAATATGATGATTTTGATGCAATTTTGAAATAAAAAAATGTAATACTTTTTACTTTTTGAGCTATATGTGTAAAGACACAAAATATTAACCCAGAATTTACCACTGATTTTTTTCTTTCCTATTTTTTGATTATTATCTTATTATATGTTTATTCAATTATATATTGAAGTACTTCTATCCATACTGGATAGGAATCCATCCATACAGGATAGGCATCTACCCAAATGAGGTAGGAATCTATCCATAAAGGATAGAGATGTGCTCTGGCTAGAGTCTTAGACTCATTGGTACCATCATGCAGGAGCATCTAGGGGTACCAAGCAATCCTACACAACCAAAAATATTTTAAAGTTTTATGCTTGTGTTTTATTTTGATTTTTGGTTGCAGGTGTAAATTGTTGAAAATTTCAACTCCTCCAACATAGCAAAATTTGGTGATGGATTGTGGGAAAATAAATTAATTAATTGATTCACCTTTTTTATTTGAGAATTGTTAATTTTATAAAAGGGAAAACTTCAATGTCCAATCCTATGAGTGGACAATTATTGTAAATTGTAACTCCATTCAAAAAAATTGAAAATTGCATCTTGTTGGAGGACTAGAATGATGGATATTGATGGAATAGGGAGAGTGGGTGTCATGCGGGAAGAGAAATTTGAATTGTACATTGAATGCACATGCAAAGAAGAGGGAATCCATGCCAGGAAGGAGTAATGAGCATTCTAGAGGTTTGACTGACATATTATTATTATTGGGAAAAGGGAAAAGATTGTATGGGTCATAATTATGAGACCTAGTCTAAGTAAAACAGCCATAAGTTTCTCATAAAGTAACAAAATTAAGAATTTGAAAATGATTTGAAAATATGGGACTAAGGCGCACCAAACCCAGAAACCATTTAAGAAAATTATAATGAATGACATAGCATTGATAGGCAGAAAGTGATGGGTTTTCCTAGTGGTTTAGTGGAGGTTGTTTTGAGAAACCAATAGTGGTTTCTTCTTACACAATTTTTATATATTGATGCTTGCAATTTGGTTAAGGGGGGGCCTTTGGAGAGTTGGTGGTTGCATATCCAAATGTTGCTAGAATGATGTTGGAAGGTTGAGTTGCATATTTTTGTATGTGTGAAGCCCATGTTGTATGTGAGTATATGAGCTCCATGATTGTGTAATTCATTTTCAGATTTGAACTTAATATATGTTGCAGATTTCCCTTCCATTTTTATGTGTTTGAGTTATTTTTTTGTCTTCTTGTATAGAGTTATATGTGTGTTTGTGATTATATTTGAAATGGAGAGTCTCCCTTTTAATTAGTGGTATCAGAGCAGGAGTTCTTGAGTGTGCAGGCATAGCGTCGAGCATGAGGCATTTTGCACCAGGACCTTGGGGTGGAGTGTGTGTAGTGTGTAGACTGATCATCAAATGTGAGACAATCTATACTTGAGAGGTTGAAGATTGCGAGTGTGTGGAAAGTGTTTGATGAAATGATAAAGAAGAGAGATAAAAAAAAATCATAGTTGTGTATGTAGGTGAATATGAGGGAGATAATATTATTGAAGTATGCTTTGAGGACAGTGAGAAGAAGAGTAGAGAAAATGAGTGTTGCAGCCCAAGAGAGAATGATGATAATACAAAGATTTTTGGAGGTCCTATGTTTGATAGAGAACCTGATGAGGAATATTCATTGCTTGCAAAGATCATGAAGATAGTAGAGATGTTCAGATCAAATAAGAACCTTCAGAAGAATGAAAGTGCAAACCCAGTGAAATAAATTACAGTAGATGATGATGAGGTAGAAGTTGCAACAAAAGAGAAAGAGAATAATGAAGACATATTGGTGGACATGAAGCATCATATTGATGAATTAATTTTTTATTTTTCTCCATTGTTTGATGAAGTAGTTGATGTGATTTTTCATAAGGAGTTAGTGCAAGAAGATAGAAAGATAGATTATGTAGTTAGAGATTGGTGTGTAGATGTATTATATTTATATGTAGAAGCTATTAAAGATGCCACAGGTGAAATTTGGTGGAGGTGGTCAATTTGTGATGGGATAAAACCCATGAAAGAGGAGAAGAGGGAAGGAAAGATTCTTTGGAGGAGCATAGTGAATTTTCTAGCAAGATGTTGGAAGAAGAGGAAGAAGAAAAGACTTCATGTGCACTTTGGGTAGTGATGAAGTTCTCTACAAATTGCTTGCAATCTGAAAGAATGTTTCTACCATTCAACTCCACTTTTGTGAGCCTATGCTCACAAAATTTCTACCCCAGGTGTCTGATGCAAGAGCATCCAGGAGTACTAAGCAATATTTCACAACCAAAATTATTTTTTAAGTTTTATGCTTGTGTTTTATTTTGATTTTTGGTTGGAGGTGTAAATTGTTGAAAATTTCAACTCCTCCAACACAACAAAATTTGGTGATGGATTGTGGAAAAATAAATTAATTAATTGATTCAATTTTTTTATTAGAGAAGTGTTAATTTTATAAAAGGGAAAACTATCATGTCCAAGCCTGTGAGTGGACAATTATTGTAAATTGTAACTCCATTCAAAAAAATTGAAAATTGCATCTTGTTGGAGGTCTAGAATGATGGGTATTGATTGAATGGAAAGAGTGGTTATTGTTATCAAATAGATTTGCACCCTGCTGAAACTGAAAGTTCAACAATCTATTGACACATGGAACGTTCTTGAGTTGTGGGTAACTCATTGCAAGAACGAATCTCCAGAGTGAGCTGGTTCTCCGAATGATAAACATTATTCTAAGTGATTTTCTAAGGGAAAGAGTTAGAAAGATGACTGAAATTAAAACCTATGACTAACAGATGATTCACCAGACTTATGAATATTTAGACTTAACCACTCATAACAGTTTCTCTATCACAGTAACCCTCACAATCTCATTAGCACATATTTCATCAGTGATTTGCATGAAGATCTGGAAGAACTAAATACAACATGCAACCTAAAACCATGTAATTCTAAACAAAGGTTTACAATAGCAAGAAATATAAGGATTCAATTTTGAAACACAAAGACATCAGATTGCCATTACAAAACTGAGACAAGAAAAGTGAGAAGGAGAATTTTGCTGCTTTATTAAAACTGAAAGAGTTAACCTGCCAAACTCAGTACAAAAAAAATAAGCTTACAAGCTCTACAATACTAAGAGAAAGAAACAGTTCTCTAAACTCAAGAAGCCAAATAAAAACTAAGTTTCTTCATGATATAACCCTCTAGAAACCCTAATCTGAGCTCACAACAAAAGTTCAAGAAAAGGTACCAAACTGTCTCAAAAGTCTGCATAAAAGAAGAAAAAACACACTGTTTCCATGTTCATACTGAAAATCCTCTCAAAATAGACTAAATCTGCTTTTAAAGCAAATAAAGCACCTTATCCATCCAACAGACAACTCAAATCTGACCCAAGGAAAAATCTCAACCCCAATCTGCTAAAAATAGGAAAGAGACAAAAACAATTTGCTTTATCTTTGCTTTACATACTTGTAGATCTTATCTTCCCTCAATTAGACTATTTGTTGCAATTAAAGATTGTTTTAAAATATTTTGCTAAACACAACTAATCTCTCCAATACAATCTTGATTTTTCTCAAAAAAAATCATAAAAATTACAAGGCATCTCTCTAATCAAAATCTTAATTGATTTCTTCAAAATCAATTAAAAAATATAAACCTAAGTCTCAAAAAAAATCTTAATTATTATTTTAATTGATTCCTCACAAAATCAGTTAAAGCATAAGACAAATATCATCACACTTTTACTAAGGCTTCATTGGCATAACCCTAAAGTCTAAATCCATCAGGATATTTCATTGACAAGCTGAGAAACTTAGGAAAAAGAAAAATATGGAAAAATTGCCATCAATTCGACCTAAGGCATGGAATTTAGCCACCAAAAGTATTAACTAAAATTGATCTCAAATGCAAAAAAAACTCCTAAGTTCAAATTTCCCCACTATTGTATTATCAAAAGGGAACATTAAGGACAATCATAATGCTCAACCTAAATTCGCATTAGGGAAAGAGACAAAAACATGTCAAACCCTAAAAATCATTTCATTTTGCAATCATCATTTCTAAAGACTTTGGCTCTGCTTGAAAGGATGGCGCCACCATGAGTAAGCTCAGTCTATAGCTCATGTGCTTGAGAATCTTCACTTTTGTCTTCAAATGGTCAAATCCTTCACTATGATAAAGGTAAGCTTAATTTTTGACATTATTGTGGCTTTTCCATTGTGCTATGGAAGGAAAAAAAAAAGGCCATAAGGCCACAGCTACTCATGTATCTCTTATGATTTCTTTATCTCATTCTTGTTGTGTTTTGTTGTTTCTCTCCTTGGTCACCACTATGAGAGCTCGACCATTTGTCTCTTGCTCTGTGAGCTCAGCCGCGGATTATGTGTTCTCCTACCAGCATGCAATGGTAAATTCTATCTCTGTGTTCACTTCCAGCAAAAGAAAGCTTATGAAGCTTTACATTTCAGAAAAAAATTGATTCCTATTTGTAATTTCAAAGCCATATATAGGTTGCACGCCATTATATGTACCAACTGGAACAAAATCCCTCATGGGTATCTGCTAATTTGAAGAAAATGTGTTCCTGAGACAAGAACTTGATGTGGGCATTTGCTCTTTTGAAGAAAATATATTCATTTCTAAATCATTCAAGCTTGATTACCATGATTTCTCTTATTTTCTATTGTTTCATATAAAACCATTCATGGGTGATTTTGAAAATACTAGAAAGCATCTATTTTATGTTCAAAACCCCAATATGGGTAAACTGTATTCTAAATAAATCTATGTTTATTGAACACGACTCACCATGATTTCTTCTATTGTCTATTATTTCTATAAAACCCTCACATCGGTATGTCAGAAAAATGGAATATCTTGTCTTTAAACTTGAAACCCTAATGTGGGTATTCAAAATTCGAACAAGAACCTGCATATTTAATGATGTATGCAAAATATGGGCTCGACCTAGTATGATATTTATTGACACTTCTGAAATGGATATCTTATTCTGAAAAAAAAACTTATCTGAATATACTTTTCTGTTATATTCCAGCCCAGCCATGGAACACTATGTAAAGCTTGTATTTTGTCAAAACTCCACCATGATAACTAATATTCAAAAGGAAAACACACTTCCTTTGTGTTATGTTAAAAACCCTCAAATGAATTTATGAGATTCTGAAACAATATATCTTGAATTTAAACTCTCATATGGCTTCATGTACCTTAAATAAACTAACCTTCAGGTAACTTATGTTTACATTTTCAATTACCACTATAATGTTGTTTTTCCTTGCACACAGAACTCCTTTTGATTGAACCTGTAAACTATTTGTTTGCTTTAGTCTCTCATGCACTCACAACTACATTCTCCAGGGATGCATTCCAAACCTTCATTCATATCATGTTCAATGCATACATGTTGTTTGTTCTGAAAATGAATTTATGTATATGAATCCTTGAAATCCTGCCTGATAATTGTGAATTTTATGAAAGTATAGCTTAAATGACAAAAACCATTGAATGATAGAATAGCATAGATGTCCAAACAGTGTATTCTGATTGTCCTCCTTTCAAAACAGTGAGATATTTTGCATTCACATCCAAACTGAAACTGGCTACCATGTTGAATCATTCACTTCACTTTACTAATCAGATGGCTACTGGTCACCATATTGATCTTGTCTCCTTATTCTAATTGAAATATGGAACTCTTTTACATGTCTCCATGCTTGACTGCCCTTTAAAAGTATGCTCTTCTATCTAGCACTCTTCATGCATTTTTATGCTCCATTTAACAAAACTATTCCATGCACTTCCTCTCCTCTAAAATGAAGATTTGAAACAATTCTCTTCGTTGAAGCATTATGTATGCATGTTCACTATCCTTGATTGTGAGAAAGAACACTGTTGAACCTTGCATAATATCATGAACATGATGAACAAATAATACTATGGCAAAAGAATATAACCCATACAACAATGTTTGAGATGAATGTACTCAGTTAAATTGATTGAGCGGATTAAACCCACTGATCACCCATAGCTTTCAGAAAGAATTTACATGATTGTTATGAATGCACAAGTGGTTTAATGGAGTGATGGATAACTCTTCTTTACTCCTTTAGTTGTGTTTCCTTTCTTGATGATTATGATGATGCAATCTCCATCTCAGCCCACTTGTAATGAATAAGGGGCAGCATGTCGAGCTCTACCCTTGTGGGATCCCATTTTCCTCCACATGCTTGGTCTTCAAATAATAATCAACTTCATGATTTTCCCTATACCTGCACAAAGAAACAAACAATGTTTGCATAAAAACAACATATCATGATATTGATTTCTCTCTTCCATCTCATATTTTCGCACTTTTCTTGATTGTTTAAGTGCATGATTAGTAGCATACTACATTATTGTTGATGGTTCATGTAGGTATATTCATAGTCGAAGCTCTAACATCCCTCTCTTCCTTCCTACAGGTCAACGGAGCTCGAGAAGACAAATGGTGCACCACTTCTGCGTCGGCCATCAATCAACAAGCAATTATTATTATGTTTATACTTATGTGATTATTCCTTTTATGCATCTTCCATAGTGTAGTGTGTTGTTTATGATGCACTATGACAGTCACATCCACAACTTGTGTGGATATTTGATTTCAATCTTATGATTTTTATTTTGAAAAGGAAAGATGCATCTCAATGCAAATTTGTACTAGCATTTGAATTCTCGCAATCAAATGAAATTCTATAAATATGAATTACTTTATGAAATAAAAGAAAGAAAATGAAATGCTTTGTTGTTTGTATGCTCAATCCTGTACCTCATTTGATGCTCCATTTGATTGTAAAACGTTAAACAATTCTTGATATTTTGTTTCATCATCTCAATGCATAACTATCACTTATAAAATGATAATCAAGATGCAATCAACACTTAGCATATGCAGAAACAATTGTATTTTCCACTTTCAAATATAACAGTATTTAGTTAGCTCCAACAATTGAGTTGTAGCAAAAAAATTGGTAACATTTTGGCAATTTCCGCTAAATGCTTTCCTGCTAAGCATAGATCAGTTTCCTTAAAACACCATTGGGCACAGAGTTAAATCTGCCCCCTCATGAAACTCAGAAACTTGAACAACAACACTCTAGACAACAGCAAAACAAAACGAAATAGAACAGAAAGAAACTAACAGGCCCTGATGGCCAACAAAACATGCACAACAACGCTTAGGGAAAAGAAAGCTACTAAAAGTAAATGTGCAGAAGGCACTTATTTGCAATGCTACTCTACCTATTTACAAGATAGAACTTATCTCAGAGGAAATTCTTGAGGTGTATCTCATTAACTGGGATAGACAACACCTCTCCAGTGAGCCTAGAAAGTTGGAACACATTATGTTCTTTGCACTCCATGATCACATAAGGCCCGTCCCAAATTGCATCGAACTTGGAATGTCGTCTAACTATTCTTTTAAATTCATTCTATTTAAAAACCAGATCTCCAACAATGAACTCATGTGGTCTTGCCCTCTTATCAAAAGAGTTCTTCATCTGAGTTTGATGTATCTCTAGCTGCCTTAGAGATTATTTTCTAGTTTCTTCGAGCTCTACCAGCTGTGCAAATCTCACCTCAAGAAATTGTTCATTCAGCAATTCCAGTTCTTTAACATAACTTAAAGTTGACAACTCAATGGAAACATGTAACGTAGCTTTTTTACAATAAGTTAGAACAAAAGGAGAACAACCAGTAACCCTTTTAGGAGTTATTCTATCAGCCCAAAGGGCTAACTTCAACTTTTCATGCCATGTCCGTTGATTATCCTCAATAGTCTTCTTGATTATCTAAATCAGATTCTTATTTGTAGATTATGCCTGACCATTGCCCTGTGGATAATAATTAGAAGATATGTTTAAATAAATATTATTTCTAACTGACCAATCAGAAATCCTGAATCCAATAAAATCCAAACCATTGTCAAAAATGATTGAATCTGGAACACCAAATCTCGACATGAGATCTTGATAGAAGTTAAGCACTGAAGTCTCATTTGCTTCCTTTAAAGCAACTGCCTCGGTCCATTTGGTAAAATAATCTGTGGCAGTAAGTATCCACTTATGACCCGTGCTTGAAGGCAGATTGATAGGACCAATAAAATCTAAGCCCCACTTAGCAAAGGGTTGTTCCACCTGAATTAGATGTAGGGGCAGTGCTACAAGCCTCTATTTTCTAGAAAATAAAGCACATTTCTCACATTTTCTGACCCAAGCAATAGCATCTTTGAATAAATCTGGCCAATAATAACCAGCCCGCATAATTTTCAAGGTTGTTGTTCTTGTGGTAAAGTGACCTCTTGAAGGTCCATCATGAAATTCTGCTAAAAGCTTTTCAACTTGAGCATGTTGAATACATCTCAATAAAATACCTTGGAAATCTCTGCTATAAAGAATGCCATCAATAATTGCATAAGGAATGGCTTGTAATCTATAATACCTTCTTTTCGCTCTGTCTAATCCTTCGGGGCACTCACCAGTTTGTAAATAGTGCATCATTTGTTGCAACCAAGTAGCAGGAGACACTGGAACAACACCTGCAACCTCATTGTTTAGCACTGTATCCATATTTTTGGCTTCTTTTAAGTTGTTGTCTTCATTACCAGCAATCTGCTCACACAAACCTTTGCCTCTAATGAGCTTGGTTACCTTTATCTCAACGTCAATTTCCATAACTTTGGTAATCCAACCAGCACACTTATCATTAATATCTTTGTTAATTAAGAAATCTTTAACAGTTTAATGAGCTACCAGCAAATGGATCTTGCTATTGGACAACATATGCCTAAATTTTTTAAGGCTTCTAACAACAACAAAAACATGCTTCTCGACAAAAGAATATTTTACCTCATAATCATGTAACACTTGGCTAAAAAATGCTACAGGCTGCTCCAAGCCTTCTCATTTTGCTACCATAACATAGTTGAAACTGTATCTACTCCTCCAAAGGCATACAGGATGAATTCTTTATCAAAATTTGGATTAATGAGAGTAGGAGCAGCTGCAAGGGCTTCCTTTATCTGCTCAAAGCTCCTCTTACCCTCCTTGGTCCAACTGAATGGCATATTCTTTTTAAGCATAGAAGTGAGAGGTTGCAGCAAAGTTGCAATATTCGGTATGAACCTCTTCATGAAATTTATTCTTCCAAGAAAGCTTTGCAAGCCTTTCTTGTGAGCTAGTAATGGTAATTCAAGAATTGCGGAGACTCTTTCAGGGTCTATAGAAATACCTTGCTTTGAAACAACATGTCAAAGCAGTTTACCTTCATGTACAGAAAAAATACACTTCTTCAAATTGAGAGACACTCCGAACTCTCTGCATCTCTGAAAAATCTACTCCAAATGATCAAGGTGTTCGTTAGCATTTCTGGAAAAAATAGTAATGTCATCTAAATATACCAGAACGAACTTGTTCATAAGGTCATGAAAGGCCATATCCATTGCTCGCTGAAAAGTTGCTCGAGCATTGGATAAGCTGAAAGGCATCTTCTTGTAGGCCATTGTGCCCCGCTTAGTTGTAAATGTTTTCTTGAATTGATCCTCTTGCTTGACCAGAATCTAGTTGTAACTTGAGTAACCATCTAGCAAAGAAAATCTATCAGAACCAGAAACTACTTGCAGAATTTGCTCCATGGAAGGGAGTGGGTAGTGATCCTTCAATGATGCTTTATTTAAATCTCAAAAATCGACACATAATCTTATTTCCCCACTTTTCTTCCTAACTGGTACTAAATTTGACACCCAAGAGGTGTGTTTGATAGGAAAAATAATACCACTCTTAACTAATTTATTCAGTTCAACCTTCATAAGGTGTTCTAGTTTGGGGTTAAGAGGTCTTTGTTTCTTCCTTATTGGTTTTGCACTAGGTTCTAATTCAATAGTATGTTGGGCTAGTTCTGGGTTAAAACCTCTCAAATCCTTGTACTCCCAAGTAAAAACATCACTAAATTTCTGAAATAAAAGAATAAATGCCTGATGTTCCTCTTTATTACATACCTTTCCCAGCTTAAGAAGCTTTCCTTTGAATATTTCAATCGCCGCATAATGTTCTTCTTTAACAGTCAGGCTGCACTTGTCTTTACACACTTGGTCATCTGAATTGAAAATAGATTCCAAGGTCACCAATCTTTTTGGCAGCTTATTGGTCTTCAACTGCACAATCTGGTCATCATATTGCTGCTGCCATTTTTGTTGGTTTCCATCTGTAAACTCAACTTCAGCAATTAAGAAATTTACAATTTGCTCATCACTGTCAAAAACCTGCTAGCTCACATTATTGTCAGGAATAGAAGGTCTGACCACTATTTTTACATATTGACGTGCCTCTACTTTATGAATTTCATTGGGAATATCAAACTGGGCTCCTATGGCAGCGAGCCTATCAACATGCTTATTTTCGTTTCTAGGAATCGAAACAATATTAAAAGCATCAAAATCTTCCATCAAATCCCATACACGATGCTTATATTTCTTAAGCAAATCATTCTTGGTAGCATTAAAATTTCTAATCTAATTTACAATTAGTTCTGAATCACCATAAACTTGCAAGCATTTAATACCTCGTTTGTGGGACCATTCGAGGCCATGCACCAATGCTTCATACTCAGCTATATTATTCGAATAGCTAAAATAAAATCTGCAAGCTGAAAAGTATTTATCTCCCTCTGGTGAAATCAACATAGCCCCACCTCCAACACCAATGCTACTTCTCAATCCATCGAAGTAAAGCTTCCAAAGCTCACTTCCTGTTTCTGTAGAATGCTCCTCCTCTTTACAAAGATTGGGCATATCAAAGTCAGGTTCTTGAATCATATAGACTCCTAATCCTATCTCATATGTGTGCTGAAAAGGGTCAAGCTCATGATCTTCAGCTACCCATTCATCTAGATTGATATTTTCTATATGGGTGCTACGGTCTGAGGTCATGGTTTTCTCCTCCAGTGTAGAGATGGCGTAGAGGTTAGTGTTTATAGAATTTGGTGAATATGGTTTGATATGGTCTGTGGTGAGAGGCTCAGACTTTATAGTCACTTTCGTACCATACCTTGTTCTAAAGAAAAGATGAGACCAATCTGAAGATAGAAACCCACCCAACTTGGCTGTGAAATCCTTTGACAGACAAATGGAAAAGTGCAGTTGCAAGTCAATGGCATGTATATCCTGATGAATAGCAAAACTTGGGGATGCGTGCAAAGTAAGAGCCAATTTTTTGATAATACCAGCAGTTTTAACAACAGACCCATCTAATTGCACTACGCCTTTTTAGGGAATAGGATCATAAACAAGACCTAACTTATCGGCTAAACTCTTAGGCATGACTGAACTACTGGCACTAGAATCAACCATACAATTATGAATGATTTTATCGGCAATAATCAGACTTAAGTAAAATGGAGGAGGCTTTACCTCTTTAGCTTTCTACTCATTTTTAGCCTCCAGATCGTTAGCAAGCATGACCTTAGCAACCCTTTGATCGGTATCATCAAAAATAGACAATTCAGCTAAAGCATTTTGCAGTAAACCCTTCTGCCCTGGGAGGTGCAAAACATCTAATACCGACATACTGACAGCGGTTTTTCTTGAGATGCTCAACAATATTAAATGATGAAGAATTTACCTTCTACTAGTTTCTAATGACAACCACATCATTTTGTCTCTACAAAGGCTGTGAATACGTCTTTGACTGCTCCTTGCTAGATATCTCTTGGCCTCTTTACAGAATCTACACTTTAGGCTGTGCTGCAGTGTTAACATTTGATGAAATGGGTTGCTATTGTGAATTTCCAGCTTGTTGTCCCGAATCCATAACTCTCTTTTTCGATCTAGTATTAGCCAAAATGGGACAATTTTGTTGATCTTGGCCATTCATGCCACATAATTCAGAGCTCTTCTAGTTTGGCAAGGAAACTTCCACATTATCTTGTTGTTCTTGATTCTGATCTGCAATATTTTCTAAACCAACATAGTTATTTTGAACCATTAAAGCCTGATTTCTCATTCCATTAGCACATGTTGATTGGTTATGGGGCTGATTGCATGGATAACACCAATCACAATCTTGGGAAACATTATTTTGGGGCACAAGTTCCTTTGACGAATTGGTTGTGTTTGGATTGTATGGCTGGGATGGCCTAGGGTTAAAATTCCTTCTTTGGGCTTGGTAATAATTCTGAAAAGCAGGCATATTTGGCTAGTTTTGCTGATAAGGAGCTTGATAAGGCTTATGTTCATGACCTAATTGATTCTTAATTCTCACAAGATCATTCCTGAAAGTCTTGAGTATACTTTTAATCTCTTGAAATTATTGGTTAGGGGCTGGAGCAACAACTTCTTGGGTTGCGTTATGATAGCCTATTGTTGGAATAAGTGGGACAGTAGCTAAGGGAGGTACAATAGTAGGGGTAGGTGGCTGTATTTCTAGAAATAAAGGCATAGGAGGTCTAGGAGTTATGTCTCTAGCTTGGATGAGACAGTTCTCAACTCTAATGGCTATGCTATAGGCGTTAGGTAGTGTATACCCACCCATAGATTGGGTCATAACCACAATCTTGCTATTCAAAGCCTTTAAGTAAACAAGAAAAGCATGAGCTGGTAGAGGTTTTACCGTTGCAGGAATCCTATCATAGGTTCTCTAAAATCAGTAGTTGAAATCATCCAAGTGCTTGTGTGGTGCCCTCTAAATGATGCTCAACTGCTCTAACAAAGATAGATTATCAGATTTATCAGAAAAATGTTGATATAAACCGTTACCTAACACATCCCATGTCGTGATTGAGTTGGTTGCGAGACCTCTGAACCATTGTAACGCCTTCCCTTTGAGTGACACAGCCAACAACCTTAATGCAACGTTCTCTTGCGTGATGTTGTGAACCGAGCATAAGGTGGCTACGTCACGAATATGCTCAACCGGTGTAGTGAGATCCTCCTCGGTGAAGTATGGCAGACTTCTAAGGGCTGCAACTGGGATGTCATCATGTTGAACAATGTTTAATGGACTACCTCCATTGAAAGGCACAAATAGGTGTTTCCTTGGTGCTACCATTGGCGGTACCCATGATAGTGGAACCGGTACTCCTAGTGATAAAACCAAGGAACTGAAAACAAGTGTTGACTTCGATCTCGCAGGTGTCTCAAACAGCCTCCTTGTTGTTCTACCTCTTCTTCGTGGTGGAGACAACACTTGATATTCGAAAGGTGTAGTACTTGATCTTGTCTATAATTTTCTGATGCGTAAGCTGCACTAGCATGCAAAATCAGGATTGGAGTCGCCAGGTGTATTGAAATGAGCCTTCAAAAGGTTGCACAAATATGTTGCATACACCAAACAATAAATTAAAAACTCTAAAATTTCTTTGAAATGGCTTTTAGAGTCCCACCGGGTGTGCCAAAAACTATTATCAAATAGATTTGCACCCTGTTGAAACTGAAAGTTCAGCAATCTATTGACACATGGAAATGTTCTTGAGTTGTGGGTAACTCATTGCAAGAACGAATATCCAGAGTGAGCTGGTTCTCCGAATGATAAATATTATTCTAAGTGATTTTCTAAGGGAAAGAGTTAGAAAGATGACTAAAATTAAAACCTATGACTAACAGAAGATTCACCAGACTTATGAAAATTTAGACTTAACCACTCATAATAGTTTCTCTATCACAATAACCCTCACAATCCTATTAGCACATATTTCATCAGTGATTTGCATGAAGATTTGGAAGAACTAAATACAACATGCAACCTGAAACCATGTAATTCTAAACAAAGGTTTACAATAGCAAGACATATAAGGATTCAAGTTTGAAACACATAGACATCAGATTGCCATTACAAAATTGAGACAAGAAAAGTGAGAAGGAGAATTCTGCTACTTTATTAAAACTGAAAGAGTTAACCTGCCAAATTGAGTACAAAAAAAATAAGCTTACAAGCTCTACAATACTAAGAGAAAGAAACAGTCCTCTAAACTCAAGAAGCCAAAGAAAAACTAAGTTTCTTCAAGATATAACCCTCTAGAAACCCTAATCTGAGCTCACAACAAAAGCTCAAGCAAAGGTACCAAACTGTTTGAAAAGTCTTCATAAAAGTAGAAAAAACACACTATTTCCATGTTCATACTGAAAATCCTCTCAAAATAGACTAAATCTGCTTTTAAAGCAAATAAAGCACCTTATCCATCCAATAGACAACTCAAATCTGACCCAAGGAAAAATCTCAACCCCAATCTGCTAAAAATTGAAAAGAGAAAAACAATCTGCTTTATCTTTTCTTTACATACTTGTAGATCTTATCTTCCCTCAATTAGACTATATATTGTTTTAAAATATTTTGCTAAAAACAACTAATCTCTCCAATACAATCTTGATTTTTCTCAAAAAAAATCATAAAAATTACAAGGCATCTCTCTTATCAAAATCAATTAAAAAATATAAACCTAAGTCTCAAATAAAATCTTAATTATTATTTTAATTGATTCCTCACAAAATCAATTAAAGCATAAGAAAAATATCATCACACTTTTACTAAGGCTTCATTGGCATAACCCTAAAGTCTAAATCCATTAGGATATTTCATTGACAAGCTGAGAAACTTAGGAAAAAGAAGAATATGGAAAACTTCCCATGAATTCGACCTAAGGCATGGAATTTAGCCACCAAAAGTATTAACTGAAATTTGTCTCAAATGCAAAAAAACTCCTAAGTTCAAATTTTCCCAATATTGTATTATCAAAAGGGAACATTAAGGACACTCATAATGCTCAACCTAAATTTGCATTAGGGCAAGAGACAAAAACAAGTCAAACCCTAAAAATAATTTCATTTTGCAATCATCATTTTTGAAGACTTTGGCTCTGCCTGAAAGGATGGCACCACCATGATTGAGCTTAGTTTCTAGCTTGTGTGCTTGAGAATCTTCACTTTTGTCTTTAAATGGTTGAATCCTTCACTGTGATAAAGGTAAGCTTAATTTATGACATTATTGTGGCTTTTCCATTATGCTTTGGAAGGAAAACAAAAGGCCATAAGGTCGCGGCTACTCATGTATCTCTTTTGATTTCTTTTTCTCATTCTTGTTGTGTTTTGTTGCTTCTCTCCTTGGTCGCCACTATGAGAGGTCGACCCTCTGTCTCTTGCTCTGGGAGCTCAACAACAACTTATGTGTTCTCCTACAAGCATGCAATGGTAAATTCTATCTCTGTGTTCACTTCCAGAAAAAGAAAGCTTATGAAGCTTTACATTTCTGCAAAAAAATGATTCCTATTTGTAATTTCAAAGCCATATACAAGCCGCACACAATTATATGTACCAACTGGAAAAAAATCCCTCATAGGTATTTGCTAATTTGAAGAAAATGCATTCCTGCGACAAGAACTTGATGTGGGTATTTGTTGTTTTGAAGAAAATATATTCATTTCTGAATCATTCAAGCTCGATTACCATGATTTCTCTTACTTTCTATTGTTTCATATAAAACCTTTCATGGGTGACTTTGAAAATACTAGAAAGCATCTATTTTCTGTTCAAAACCCCAATGTGGGTAAACTGTATTCTAAAGAAATATGTGTTTATTGAACATGACTCACCATGATTTCTTCTATTTTTTGTTGTTTCTATAAAACCCTCACATGGGTATGTCAGAAAAATGGAATATCTTGTCTTTAAACTTGAAACCCTAATGTGGGTATTCAGAATTTGAATAGGAACCTGCATATTTAATGATGTATGCAAAATTTGGGCTCGGCCCAATATTATATTTATTGACACTTCTGAAATGGGTATCTTATTCTAAAAAACAAACTTATTTGAATTTACTTTTCTGTTATATTTCAGCCCAGCCATGGAACACTGTGTAAAGCTTGTATTTTGTCAAAACCCCACCATGATAACTGATATTCAAAAGGAAAACACACTTCCTTTGTGTTCTATTAAAAACCCTCAAATGAATTGATGATATTTTGAAACAATATATCTTGAATTTAAACTTTCATATGGCATTGTGTACCTTAAATATACTGACCTTCAGGTATCTTATGTTTACATTTTCAGTTACCACTATAATGTTGTTTTTCCTTGCACACAGAACTCCTTTTGATTGAACCTATAAACTATTTGTTTGCTTTAGTCTCATGCACTCATAGCTACATTCTTCAAGGATGCATTCCAAACCTTCATTCATATCATATTCAATGTATACATGTTGTTTGTTCTGAAAATGACTTTATGTATATGAATCCTTGAAATCCTGCCTGATAATTATGAATTTTCTGAAAGTATAGCTTAAATGACAAAAACCATTGAATGATAGAACAACATAGATGTCCAAAAATTGTATTCTGATTGTCCTCCTTTCAAAACAGTGAGGTATTTTGCATTCTCAGCCAAACTAAAATTGGCTACCTTGTTGAATCATTCACTTCACTTTACTAATCAATTGGCTACTAGTCACTGTATTGATCTTGTCTCCTTATTTTGATTGAAATATGGAACTCCTTTACATGTCTCCATGCTTGAACGCCCTTTAAAAGTATGCTCTTCTATCTAGCACTATGCATGCATTTTTATGCTCCATTTAACAAAACTGTTCCATGCACTTGCTCTCTTCTAAAATGAAAATCTGAAACAATTCACTTCATTGAAGCATTATGTATTCTTGTTCACTATCCTTGATTGTGAGAAAGAACACTGTTGAACCTTTCACAATATCATGAACATGATGAACAAATAATATTGTGGCAAAAGAATATAACCCATACAACAATGTTTGAGATGAATGTGCTCAGTTAAATTGATTGAGCAGATTAAACCCACTATTCACCCGTAGCTTTCAAAAAGCATTTACATGATTGTTATGAATGTACAGCTGGTTTAATGGCTTGATGGATAACTCTTCTTTACTCCTTTAGTTGTGTTTCCTTTCTTGATGATTATGATGATGCAATCTCCTTCTCAGCCCACTTGTAATGAATAAGGGGAAGCATGTTGAGCTCTACCCTTGTGGGAGCCCATTTTCCTCCACATGCTTGGTCTTCAAATAATAATCAACTTCATGATTTTCCCTATACCTGCACAAAGAAACAAACAATGTTAGCATAAAACAACATATCATGATATTGATGTCTCTCTTCCAGCTCATATTTTCGGACTTTTCTTGATTGTTTCAGTGCATGATTAGTAGCATACTATATTATTGTTGATGGTTCGTGTAGGTATATTCATAGTCGGAGCTCTAACATCCCTCTCTTCCTTCCTATAGGTCAATGAAGCTCGAGAAGAAAAATGGTGCACCACTTCTGCGTTGGCCATCAATCAACAAGCAATTATTATTATGTTTATACTTATGTGATTATTCCTTTTATGCATCTTTCATAGTGTAGTGTGTTGTTTATGATGCACTATGACAGTCACATCCACGGCTTGTGTGGATATTTGATTTCAATCTTATGCTTTTCATTTTCAAAAGGAAAGATGCATCTCAGTGCAAATTGTACTAGCATTTGAATTCTCGCAATCAAATAAAATTCTATAAATATGAATTACTTTACGAAATAAAAGAAAGCAAATGAAATGCTTTGTTGTTTGTATGCTCAATTTTGTACCTCATTTGATGCTCCATTTGATTGTATAATGATAAAAAATTCTTGAAATTTTGTTTCCTTAGCTCAATGCATAGCTGTCACTTATAAAATGATAATTAAGATGCAATCAACACTTAGCATGTGTAGAAACAATTGTATTTTCCACTTTCAAATATAACAGTATTTAGTCAGCTCCTCCAATTGAGCTGTAGCGAAAAAATTGGTAACAGTTATAAGGCGAGAAGAAAATTTTGAATTGTACATTGAATGCACATGCTACGAAGAGGAAATTCATGCCAAGAAGGAGTAATGAGCATTTTGGAGGTTTGAATAGCATATTATTATTTTTGGGAAAAGAGAAAAGATTGTATGGGTCGTAATTATGAGACCCAGTCTTAGTAAAATGGCCATAGCTTTTTCATATGGTATCAAAATTAAGAATTTAAAAATGATTTGGAAAGCTGGAAATGAGGTGCACCAAACCCAAAAACCGATTTAGAAAATTTTGAAGAATGACAAAGCATTGCTAGGTAGAAAGTGGTTGGTTCTCCTAGTGGTTTAGTGGAGGTTGTTTTGAGAAACCAATAGTGGTTTCTTCTCACAGAATTTTTATATATTGATGCTTACAATTTGGTGAGGGGACAGCTTTGGAGAGTTGGTTGTTGCATATTCAAATGATGTTGAAATGATATTAGAAGGTTGAGTTGCAGATTTTTGTATGTGTGAAGCCCATGTTGTATGTGAGCATCAGATTTGAACTTAATATATGTTGCAGATTTCTCTTCCATTTCTACATGTTTGAGTTAATTTGTTGCCTTCTTGCATAAAGTTGTATGTATGCTTGTGATTAGAATTGAAAGGGAGAGTCTTCCTTTTCATCAGACCATCCAGGTCCCGAGTCACTCACTAAAGACTACACTCCCCTTGGAAGTGTACCGAGGTTGTCATCTTTAGGAGTATGTAAAAAATATGTAGCTTGAGTCCCACCTCAAAATTTGGCCTAAGGCTTTGAGGATTCAAGTGAATCCATCTAAGACTCCTTTTAAGTATACAAAGAATGTATTTTATCTTATCTTTATGTTAGATATTTTTAGCCCCTTCTGACCAAGTGATTCTCTTGAATTATTAAATTATATTTTAATTTATCATTATAATAAACTCTCTCTAAGCCCCATCCATGAATGCCTAAGGTGCTAGGAGCATCCTTCATTTCCTAAACTACTTACATACCCTGCTTCCAAACAAGATCAATGCATAAAATATGTAGTTTTATTTTATAATCTAAGTTTGATGTGAACTGTTATGTTGGTACATAGCCCTTTCTAGGTCCCTTTTCTCTAGACAGTTCCTCTAGAACTGCTACCCATGAAGGGGAGCAATAAAAATAAGTAAATAGTCTCAATGACTATTACTTGTTTCTTAAACATCTAAAACCTAGTTCCTAAAATAGCATCTCCCTTGAACCCATTTGAGATATAATTACCTTTTGATTAACATAAAAATATTAAATAAATTCCAACGAATCCTATAATGGGGTTTACTAGGTTTGAACTAGAAAATTTTCAATCATTTGAAATTATCTTATTAGATTATCAATCCAAGAGAGATTACTCATCTCTTAGATTTTAATACCATCAAATATTCCTCATTACTCCTTGGTGATTTAGAGGGATGATGCCACAAACGTCATTGTTGCAACTATGTTAGGCTATGGATGCAATAGCTCAAGCACGGCGACATTACCTGTAAATGTAAGCCAGAGGCACAAGTGATACTAATCGCTATTGGTTTTTGGTTTAAACTCTTGATTAAAGTTTTTCTATTTAAGAAAGAAAATAATATCTAATTACTTCTTAAAAATAAAATACTTTTATGGAAAAGAATAAACATTACTTATGAAGATAACAATTTCCCTTCCACTTTTTGATCACCAAGATCCTATTATAGGCGAGGTGAGAGCATACAATATACGAGAGTTACAATTTTTGATTAAATCAACATCCAATTAGAAATTAAATCTAAAAATGTTAAACAACTTCCTTTCCACTTTTTGATCACCAAGATCCCAGTATGGGTGAGGTGAGAGCATATGGTGTATGAAAATTATAGGTTACTAATTAATTCATTATCTATTTAGAAAGTGAAACTAAATATACGATGTCGATCTACCCTTGTAAATATGATTAAATTATGACAACTCTAATTTCTTAAAAATGAATACAAATTAGGAATCATTACTAATTTTATAAAAATAAGTAAATTAACATAGTATTAATCATTTGTTAATTGTTCTTTTCAAGGAAAATTGACTATCTTTAACAAACAAATTAAGGAAAATTAATTCACTTGAGAGAATAGAAATTGAATAATTAATTTACCTTTGCAAAAGAAAAAAATTATAGCAATCGTTGTTAAATAAACATTAATAAATCTATAAAATTAATACAATATAAATTATTTGAAATAATGGAAACTAAAATTACTTTCTTGACAATTCCAATTTACTTTCTAAAATCTATTAAACAAAATTAAATTAATTAAGGCAATATTAATTGTTTATAAAGAATTTAGAAACTAAGTTTTTTTTAGTGACAATACTAATTTACTTTCTCCAAAGAAATGATTCATATATATTAAAAACTATTATGCAAAATTAAATAAGTCTTGAGACAATATTAACTAATTTGTTTCCTTTTTTCGAAAAGACAATTATTCCAATAAATTCACTTTTACATGTATACATTAATTAGGTCAACATTAAATACATTATTTCCTTTGGGACATAAAATATTAAAAAACAACATTAATAATTTAAATAAATACTAAGTTTAAAATCGTTTGAAACTAAACAATGTTTTGATTGAGTTCATGTAGTGATTTAAGTTAATTTATTAGTACTTTCCCTTAGCATAGTACTATTGCAATGAGTTTTTCTTTTTATAGTTAATTAGTTATTGATAATTTAGTTTTCAACCAATCCAAAAAAATATTTTAATTTTTTTTAAAAGAATCAATTGTCTAAAGTCAATTTGTAAAATATTTATCTTTACAAATTATAAGAATGATTTCTTGTGCATATGATTGGTTAAAAATTTATGTGTGTTTTAAAGAATTTGTAGGGAAAGCAAGATAAACTATTTTTTTAAAGAATGATTTTTCATTTTTCTTTATAAAGTAAACACATCCATAGCATATAAAGATAATCTTCCTAAGATTTTATACAATTAAAGTAAAAATTTAAATTAAATATTAGACTTTTTGACATTATAACTTTTTTTAATTTTTCAAATTTTATTAACTTCAAAACATAAATAAATTAAAATAACTTAAATTAGTACAATTATCAATTAAATTATTATTCGAATCATATTATTATTTATTATAATCCTAAAAACATTATAATTAGGATTAAGATTAGAATTAAGAATAAGGTAAAAATTAAAATAAATTAAAAAATATATTATTAATAAAAATCACTTAAATATGATTAATAGATATAATGCTTGAAAATTTTATTGATTCATAGATTTGTTTTGTAATGTCACTTTACGATACTTTACTAAATAATCATTGGTTCATTAATATTTAAAAATTATTGATTTGAATGAAGAGATCTAGTTGCACTTGTCTATTAAGAATCAAACATGGTAATTTAATATAATATATTTTATTTTTTAATATTTATATATTAATATATATATTAAATTAAAAATAAATAACTTGTAATAAATAATTATTTTAATATATAAAATTTTTATATTAATAATAAGAGAAGAAACATTACCAACATGTAATATCTAACTTTTAATTATTTTTAGTTATATTATATTTATTTTATTTATAAAATTATTTTATATATTAATTAGTAATATAAAAATTTATTAGGGGTTGGGGCCCTAGCATAGATCTTTCTGGGTGGTTCTAGTCTCCCCACCCCTGAAAATTTGAGTCTTAAAAAGTTTACCAAGCACACTATAGTTTATAGGGGGTTGTGCTATTCCTAGAAAATATATATATATATAAATTTATTAAATATATTATTTATTTAAAATTTAGTGATTAAAATTAGATTTATGGTTATGTATAGTGTTACAACCATAGTTAAGGTTAGGACTAGGGTTAGGATTAGAGGTAAAATTAGAGTTAGGGTGTGGTTTAGGTCATGCAAATAACTAATTAAAAATACTTAAACACTATAATAGTTAAAATTTACATTTATTTTTTTCACATTAATACAACTTAGATTTAATTTTTTTCAAATCTAGAAAACAATAACGTTAAATAATTGTCTACTTTGGTTTTTTTTTGGTTTTTTTAACACTAGCTTTATTGCTTTAAAAATCTTAAGAAAATACAGATTTATAATTAGATGATTGTTAAGAAATAAATTTCTTTAAAACCCATAAGTGAATACTAAGTTTTTAATTAATTCATTGAGATAAATTTTCAACCTCCTAAATAAAAGGACTTGAGAATAAATTTCCAATTTCTAATATCATTCGTTCCGTGATTATTAAGAAAATTATTTCATAAATTTTATTAATCTTTTTTATAAAAAGGGGTAAAAAATTTGTTGAAATCAAGAAATTAACAGTACATATGGATTAGGGAACCCGTAGGCTCCCATGAAGGAAAAAGCCAGAACCTCCATCCAAAACAAAAGCCACCATCCATATGGCCACCAACATCTTATCCCTCCATATCATCAACAATGACCCTCTCTAAATCCTGACAATAATCAGGGGATAATTGTCCCCACCACTCAACCTTCCAATCATCTGCATGCTCTGAAGCCCACTTAGCCAAACAATCAACAAACCTATTTGTAGAATATGGGAAAAAGAAACCATTTCCAACGTAGAGCACCTCTGCAAAAAATTTCAAACCACCAACACAATTTTCCAATTAATCTCAACCACCTTTTTCTCATGCAACATATTAACAATAATCTATGAGTCAGATTCATAGATAATCCTATGCCAACCCAAGGCACAAGCATGCTCAATAGCCCATAGAATCACCAAACCCTCCATAAATTTGTTAGAATATTTCCCTTTATGACTGCAAAAAAAGAAAATAACCAAACCATAACAGTCTCTACCAACTCCACCAATCCCAAGAGGCCTAGGATTACCCCTAGAGGAACCATTTGTATTAATCTTCAGAAAATCCATCAAAGGAGGCAACCATATTCCAACCCTTTGAAACTTCTTTTTAGCCCTCCTACCTCTTCTGACACAAGTAGAGACTGAAGTCAACCCCTACAAGCCCAATCTATTCACAATCTCATGATCACTTCTTTCTAATGGAAAATCCACTTCACATTTGGCTTCCACTGTCTCTTGGATCATACCAACAATTATGTGCCAAACCTATTGAACCATCAGCCTATCCCCATGAAAAATCCTATGATTTCTTTCCAACCAAATTTTCCAAAGGATGAACGTAGGACCAATGCACCACACAATCTGGAGGAAAGAGGCCTAGGAAGGGGGTCTTCCTAGACTGCTCCAAAACTCAACAAGGGAAGAAGCATGAACACATGGATGTTTCCAAACACCCCACCACAAATGTTAGAACAACATACAATAAGGACAATGGAAAAACAAATGGGTAGAATCCTCCTCACTGCAGTCACAAAGAACACAAATAGAGGGACCTTGAAATCCCCACTTACGAAGATTACCCTAAGTCAAAAATCTATTCCAAGCCAGAGTCCACACAAAACAATTACACTTTGGCCATGAAAACTTGTTCCACACATGTTTCCACCAAGGGACCTCCATCCCCCCAAACTTACGAGACAAAAAATCTTGATATCCACTGGCCACAATGAAAGAACCCTTAGCCACAATGAAAGAACCCTTAGGATTCGAGCTCCAAGCCAGAATATCCTTATCCCTAAGGGAACTACATTGTCTACTAGCCAAAATATTTTGAATCTCAACACAATCCTCCTCCAACCTGTTAACAGGCCAATCATAAGGATCCTTCCACCTAGCCACCTCCATCTGCTCACATGGATAAAAATTAATTGAATCACACACCCTTGACCAACCAGCCTCCAAGAAGCATTGACAAAGATTCACCAAATTAGGATACAGATGCAAAATGGGGGAAAATCCATCCCAATAATTAGACCAAAAGAGAGCCTCAAACCCCTATTACATATCCAGAACAAGCCCTCCTTGATCAGCACCACCTCTTTCTTAAGTGTTCCCCAAATCACAGAACCTTTCCCCACTAGAGGATACCTAGGAGCTCCTCCTTCAAAACCCCCAAAAGGTACTTGTGAGATAAAATCCTAGCCCAGATATGATCCTACTCCACACACCATCTCTAGTAAAGATTTGCAGCCAACGCCAACTTAGACCAAGTCGACTGCCACAATCCAAGACCCCCAAACTACCTCAGGCTACACATAATATCCCACTTTACCAGGTTCCACTTGGAAGAGGACAAGCTACCCGCCCATAATAATTGTCTAGCCAGAGAGTTCAAATCCTTCACAAACCCAATTGAAGCCACTTGTAGCATGCACCTAGAAATAGGAAGAGACTGTACCATAGACTTTAGCAGCTGAACATGGCCAACAAAGGACAACCATCTATGATTCCAATGTTTAACCTTCACACGAAAAATTTTCTAGAATATTCTGCCATGATTCCTTGGGAAGTCTACCAACAAAGACAACAATACCAAGATAAGTTAAAGGGACAAAACCAATCTGAAACCTCAAGATACAAGAAATCCTTTGTTGAATAAGCCTCAAAGTATTGAAGAAGAAAATGGAATATTTATCTTAATTAATCATTTTCCCAAAAGCAACAAGATAGATATCCAAAGCCTTGTGCAAATTCGTAGCTTCTCTAATCTTAGCCATACCCATCAAGGAAATATCATCCATAAATTGCAAGTGAGATAGAGGAGGAAAACTATTTCCACACCCCCATACTTGGATAAAACCCAACTCCACATTACATTTCACCAGTCTCCCCAGGCTTTCAACAAGAAGCATAAATAAATAAGGAGAGATAGGATCCCTTTGACGATGGCCTTTAGAAGCACTAAAAAGAGAAGAAGGCTCACCATTTACCAACATCGAGAAGTAGAAGTAACACAACACATAACCCACTAGACCCACTCCTCAGCAAAACTACAAGTAATAAGAATCTTTTGCAAGAAGGACCACTTCACTCTATCATAGGCCTTTGCCATATCTAGCTTGATGAACATAGCCTTTTATTTCAAGGATGCCATAAAATGAATGGTCTCAGTAGCAATGACCACCCCATCCAGAATTTGTTGATCCTCCACAAAACCACTATGTTCCTTAGAGATAATTCCTCTATGCCAACACTTCAACCTTTCATCAATTAGCTTGGAGACGATTTTATAAACCACATTACAAAGGGAAATGGGTCAAAATTGACTCAGATGATCCGCCCCCTCACATTTGGGAATGAGAGAAAGGAATTTAGAGTTCAAAGCCCATAGCATATAATTATTCCTTTGAGACTCACAAACCATCTCCAAAAGGTCCATCTTAATGGTATCCCAAAATTCTTGATAAAATTCAACTGAAAAGCCATCAGGGCCTAGGCTTTCCCTTTCTTCATCTAGAAAATAGTAGCCTCCAATTCATCTAGTGAAATATTTCCCAAAAGATGCTCATTCATCTCCCCAATGACCAATGATGGGATACAAGATAAAACTTGGTTTTCTTTCACCAAACCATCCTGAGAATCCTCTCTAAATAATGAATCAAAGAACTGCAAAGCTTCTCTAGACATATCCTGCAAAAAAGATAAATTCTCACCCTTATCATTCACAAGAACAGACATAGAATTACCATGTCTCTTGGATTTCACTTAGTTGAAGAAGAAAGTGGTGTTTTTTTCTCCCTCCTGTAACCACTCAACTTGAGCCTTTTGTTTCCAATAAATTTCCTCATGTAGCTCACACTATTCCAAATATTTTAAAGCTCTTGCCTCCTCCCTAAGTAAATCCTTAGAAAGACCAAACTCCCTTATCTCCTGAGTGATGGCATCCAAGTCAACTCAAACAACAACCTTAGCATGAAAAATATTGCCAAAGCACTACCTATTCCACCTTTTGAGTTGATATTTTACATATTGCAGCAGTTTGGAAAAAGAATACATAGCAGTGCCATAAGCAGGTCTTCCCCTCTACCACCATTCAACCACATGCTCATGCAAAGAAGAATCTCTTAAACACATAAGCTAGAACTTGAAAGAGGGGGACAAAGAAACATGTGTTGAAGTAGTAGATAACTTGATAGAATAGTGATCCAAGCCCCTCTAGTCCAAAATCTTAGAGCGAGTAGACCACCATCCACCAATCCAAAAATAGGAAACCAAAAAATAGTCAAGTCTCTCAACAATACAGTTCTCTCCAATTCTCCTATTGTTCCAAGTAAACTGACCATTACGGGGCTTAATGTCAACTAGATTCAATGTAGATATGTTATCACAAAGAAGGAAAGTAGAGGGATCCAATCTCACAATACCATACTTCTCATCCAACTCAATAATGGCATTGAAATCACCCGCCATAATCCAATGGGAAAAAGGAGCAAGGCTCCAAATGAAATTAATATTAGAACACAATAATTGCTTACCAAGAAAATCAGTAGGTACATAGATGTTTGAAAGAAGAATAGTATCCACCAACTCTAGACTTGAAGCAACCACAGATATGGAAGACTTGGAGGACATCCACCAAAGAGGACGAATCTTCAATGGATTCCACAAGCAATCCACACCCCCTGCATTACCATGATCCCCAATACATTGGAAATCACTCCACCCCCATAGCTTAGGAAAAAAACCAATCATACCTTCAATAGTCAACTTAGTCTCCTATAAAAAAAATAACATTAGGAGAATGAGTTCTCACCAAATCACAAACAACTTTTTGTTAAGGGCCACTATTCAAGCCCTTACATTGTAAGAGAGGACAATCATTTTGGAGGGTTAGAAAAATGGGAACCTAGGGTTGTAACAGATCTAGACTCCACCAAAGTCTCCCCCATCATCTTTATTTTTTCCAAATCCTTCTTTCTCCCAACTTTAGAAGACTTCTCAACAACCCCTTTTTTTTGGTCTTTCTGAAGAATTCCTAATGAAGGAGAAGCCTTGCTTCCTTTTACCAAATCAAACCCCACTTTCTCCGATGGAGTAGAGATCTCTCCCTCCCCATCTTCATATCCACAAGAGTCTTAGAGCTCCCATGAACCACCAAACTTAGATATTTTACCATTTGGAAAGCTCAAATCTCCTGAGAATTCTTATTGTAATTTGGAATAATTCCTTCCTAAACCCCTTCTGAAACACCTTGATCCATAAACATCATTCCTAGATTCACCTCCTACTGAGTAAGATCATCCAAAACCTCAAATCTAGTAAAGCTATCTCCTTCCTAATGCTCTTTAAGAGTCCTCTTTTGACCTCAGTTCCTATTACGAGCCTTAGCAGGAATAAAACCCTCTGCATCAATAGCCTCACTAGGAACGGGGTCCTTTCCTTTGTCAACCTTAGGAGGATTATGAGGAAGCTGAGCAGTTTGAGACACAAAAGATTTAGACTTTGGGCATCTCCTCTGTAGATGGCCATATTCATGATAGAGATGATGATGAAAGGGAAATGCCTCATAATCAAGCTGTTGCACCCAAGAGTATGAACCTGCACGAATTTCCAAATAATCTGGAAGAGTGTTATTTAAATCCATTTCAACAAAAATGCAAGCAAAAGTCATTACCTTTCTATCCTGATTTTGCTGAGAAGGACCCATCAATTTCCCTAGCAGTGGAGCAACTTGATGCAAGATGTCATTGCACCAATATTCAACTAAAAATCTAGGGAGATGAACCCACATCAGAACCCAATTCAAGAGTGCCTTTGAAGGATCAAAACCCACATGCTAGGGTTTAATAAATAGACCAATCTGGTTGTGGAAATAAGGCCCACCTTCAAACACTCTATTACGATCTTCCATGCAATTAAATGTCACCATGAAGTAACTATTTGCTAACAACATTATTTCCATCTCACCCTCTGGAGACTTGGTGGAATAAGCCCATGACTCTAAAAATTGAAGTGAAACCCTCATTCCCAAAAATTTGTAGAGCAAAGCCTGCTTCGAGCAATACTCAATATCCTCCACGATTGATTCTAGTTGAATCATTAGAACTAGCCTATCTTTTCTTTCTTATAGGAACCCATTAATTTTTGAGGTACAAGGACCTCTAGACAGAGCGAATCCTCCATTCCCCTAATCATTAGAGAAAAATTTATTATCGAAAACCTTCATTGAAAGAGAAGGAGATTTTGTTCCCAAGGAAGATCATAAATCTGAAGTAGTATTTACCCCCAAAGCTTCCCCTTGATCCATCACTAGAGAGGAGTTAGGGAAAAACCATCAAAGAAGAAATCTATGAATAAAGCCCAAAGCAACTAAAGATGAAAGTGAACTAAGGAAAATAATAGCACCCCCTGCATAGAGGAAAAAAGACCCCACCCAACAATCTAAAGCTCACCACCACTGACCAGGAATCAAAGAAATGCTTGCAGCAAGAAGAAATGACATGCAACAAGAAGACATGACATGCAACTACAACCTCATAGGCCACAGGTTTCCATGCCCATGCAAAACCCTGCTTCGACTATCGCCATCGTCTACCCCAAAATTATCAATCAATCATAAATTTTATTAATCTTAAATTAAATTAAATTTGTAATTATATATGTATTAAAACATTAAATTATTATATTGAGGCCATAAATTAGAGATGTTAGGAGTGGAGGTTGAGGTGAATGAGCTCTTCTAGGGTTTCTTGTATCTATAGTCATCCTTGGCCCCTCTTGTGTCATACCACATCATACGCTCAAGATTTTCTCTTTTACTATGTGTACGTCTACATTTACTATGGTTTTCTTGGTTTCATCATGCCTTCAACCGACTCTAACCTAGCAGTTCTTGCTGGTGTTGGTGGTTTGATGGATTTTCTCAATGGCTCCCCCTCCAAACAAGCGTACCCATAAATTTTTTTTGAAAGTGTTCCAAAAGGTAAGTCTTTTCAATCCTTGACTAATATGGTTTTACCCTTGCGAAGTTTTGATTTTGCATGTCAATGGCTAGAGCAACATACACTTATTGGTTATTTTGATGATGTAACAATGGTTGGAAACTTTGGACTTGCACTTGAACTTGTGTACATTTGAGGTCTGGACGATGTTCAACCACTAAGCTCAACTAAGGTCACCTGAGGATCACTAGACCGAGATCTAGTAGTTCTACGAAAATCCAATTTAAGACCTAACAAAACCAAAAATAATAACAATAGGCCCTCCTTCTAGCACTAGTTTCCTATTGACGACAATTTTCCTCACAATAAACAGATCGAATAAAATCTCCATAGACAAGACCACGAAGAGCCTATCCTTCTTGAAAGATATGAAACAAAGACAACCTAAGAGAGAATTTTGCATTTATAGAACAAATATTCACTTCCGTTTAATCCTGATTCTTCAATAACTAGGTCATGGTTGCACTAGGGTCACTCTCAGGTAATGATGTGACAATTGTTGTTAATCTCAAAGGGACTACAATTATTTCTAACTTTGCCAAGAATTACTAGCATTTCACATAAAATTTCATTTTATCAAATGACATCATGAAATCAAAAGATTCAGCATAATATTTCATGAATAACACAAATTCTTTCTATCACTTAAGTCAATTTAGCATTAAGCATTCAACAATTCAATGGAAAATCAAATATTTTCAATAAAACTATTTCCATTCACTTATATTTTTTGGAACATTTTCAAAAATATTAAACATCTATTCTAAAGTAAAATATAAAAATACTAAAAAAAAGAAGAAGTTTCTCCCAGTTATTCTCCATGGATGCCCCAAAGAATTAATTGAAACTGAGCAAACCACTTTATATTTCACCAGATTGCTTCATAGCTACATATAAAATGGTGCAAGCTTTTAGAGAGGTGGTTTCGTTTATGGACACTGAATAGGTTTTGTATGCACCCTTAAATGGTGCAACATATAGTCTTGTTCAACCAAACTTAGAAAACCAGCTACAAAAGATACTTAGATAGGTAGCTATCCATAAAGCTCTAACATCAATTAATGTCTACATGCATACAAATTTTTATGCCAGAATGGTTCAGAAAATAGGAAAAAAGAACAAAACTTAAAAGAAGTTTTTGCTCCTCCAACATCCACAAATTCTGAACTTAAAAGAAAAATGTGGGAGGAGATGGTCTTTTATAGAAACAAGGTACTCAGAAGTTCAACTTAAAAGTATCTTGAAGAAACCAAAAACAAAAAATTAAAATATGTCATGTGGCATGTGCCAACTATCATCAAGAATATTCTAGAATAAGTCAAATCTTTGACTTTGTCCACAGCAACACTTTCTCCATACTTCAGCACAAACACTTTATCTCCATCAAGGCTACAAGCTTCCTTTGAAATACCGGAATGAAAACACCTACTGGGACTGGGATCAACTTGCAAACTAAAACAACAAATAAATTTCAGCACACTTCTGATATCCGGTATCTGGTTTTGGTCTTCCTTCTTCTTTCTTTAATTGGTATCCTCAAAAAGCTCTTAATATTTGATGCATACCTTCCTTCGAAATCCTTCATATTTCTCTCCAAGTGAGCTTGAGCCTAGTATATTCTTTAGTCACTTGGAGTATAATATCATTCTTCTCTACTTTGTCTACTTCAAATTTAGCTATAACATTTCTGCACTATATTATTTCATCAATAACCACTCTCATCAACAATTGAACAAGATCTCTATTTATTCTTTCTATCCATTGCTTGAAAGCTTTTCTTCCTTCCCATCTTGGCCTAATGTTTTGGGATCAAAGCCTTGATGTGACAATACTTCAATAAATTCTTGATTTTCTCTCATTAATCTTATGCACTCAATCGTGACTCTTTCAAATGCTTCAATACATTGTACTAACATGTCACCTTCCCATTTCAATTACTTCTTCCACTTTCGTAGCAAAGAAATTTCAGGTTTTGATATTATATCATTTTGTATTAACTCTTGGGCATCTGTCTGTATGAGAATTTCCATATTTTTCCTTTCATCAATGACCAGCTCATGGCGAAGTTTACATTCATCTTCAATTCTTTATAATTTCTCTGAATGGTGGTATGTTTCCTTGTATATTCTTATTGCATTTGTAATAAGTTCATCTCCCTTCTTTATCCAATATTCAATCCACTCTTCAAACATATGCATTTTATGACAAATTGCAGCAATGGCATCTACCTGCACTTGTGACATTAGCACCAGATGTTGAGGCAGTTCATCTTGTTCTTGACCAGATAAATTCAATGAATTGATAAAATTTTCCAAGGTAGCAACTCGTTCTTTCAATTCTCTTTTCTTATGTTTATATTTTGTACTCTTGCAACAGTAGCATTTAAATTCACTTTTATTTCTTCTAGTTCTTGCTGCCAACATGAGTGTCCAAGATTAATACTTGTGATTTTATAATCCTTAAGCGTTATCTCATGTCTGTCCTTTTCATTTGTGGTAGTAGCTATTTGGATAGTTCTATTACCATCTGCATTCCTCTCTATGACATGCTTTACCTTTGCTCTGCACCTAGGTTTAGGAGTACTCACTTCCTATATGAAATTATTGAGATTTAGAGGTAATATTTCTACTTCCATTGGAGAAGCTAATTCCCAGACTAACCAATCAGGCGTATCATCATTTTTTTGTACCTTTGTAACTCTTTCTTGTTTATGTTTATTATTTGATTCTAGAATTTCATTTCTTTGAATAGCCATATTTTATGAAATGGGAATTGCTTTCGCAATATCTGACATAGACTCAGGAATGGTAGGATTTAGCACTGCCTCCTCTGTTTGGAAACTTATATTTTCCTATCTATCCAAAAATTTTGATTCTTCTCTCTGAAATTTATCTTCTTCATTTATGGTTACACCAGGATTCTCTTCATTTTCAGTTCCATCTCCTGTGAATTGTGTAGCTTCTTCTTCTAGAGTTTTAGTTTCATCTTCAGTTTCACCATGGCCTTTATCTGATTCTTTAAAGACCTACGAGTGTTCATTAACATTTTGCATATTCTCAAAATAAAATTTAGAATCTAGAGTGTCTTCAACAACTCTCTCATCAACAAGATTTTTCTCTACACCTTCCTCTATTTCCATTTCAAGCACATAAGGATTTCCTACCTCTGAGGTGAGTGTTCCCTGAATAAATTGTTCTTTTTCAATATTTATGGGGTTAGGGCTTGTATCCTAAATTTCTTCTATCACTAGGGGTACTATGGGATTTTCTTTGAATTTCTTTTCCTTTACCTTCTCCCACATAGCACCCCATCTATCTACTTGTTCCTTGATTGTGGCCTCATCTTCCTTAGAAATTTCTTCTAAAGCTACAAGAGTATCGCCCAGTGCTTGGTTCACATAGGCCATATTAATAGAAGGGGGAGAAGTGAATAATGCTACAACCCTTTGAGATGTAGACCTGGTTTGTGTACCAACATTCCCTATTACTCTTGTTCCTTCATCAATAGTTATTCTTGTTCTGGGTCTGGCTGTAGAAGAAGATGCACCTTTAGGTCTTGCTTTTGGTTTGTCTTTACCTGCCTCTATATCTTTCTATTTTTTTGATAATTTTGTGGGAACTTCCTATCTTATTGCTTCAGGGGTTCTTTCTCTAATTCTAACACCTGGAGTAACCTTAATAGTCTTTCTTTTCTTCTTGGTAGGCTCTCCACTTTCAAAAGTCATTTCATCTCCTTATTTTCTTCTTTTATCTTCTGAGTAGATGATTTCAATTCCTATTTCTCTTAAACTTTTGCAAATATCATCAATCTAGTGTTGAGTATACCTTAGGACTGGCCTAGTAAAATCATCAATTGATGTGATGTCTTCATCATCAACAGTTGAGTCAAGAATGGGTTCATCATATACCATGTTATCATTATAAAACTGATTGAACACCTGACCATCATCTTCTTCCAATTAGATTGGGATGCCATAGAATTTGAGCATTCGAGCAAACCCTAAATTCATTCTTTCATAATTTTTCCTTTTGATCACATGCTCGTCTTCACACTTAAGCCAATAATCTTCTAAATGAGATACATGAGCACAAAAACTAGCTATATTTCTAGCATTATTTCCTTCAATAGCATAATACACTCTCTGGAGTGAAAATTCTTCAAAATGGTAGGTCGTCGGTTCCTCCTCACATAGATCAACTACTTTGATTGCACCACACTTATAATTCCCTATTGTGATGGGAAATTTAAAAGAGGCCTTCTTGTGAGCATGGATATAGAGAGCCTGAGATGGTTTGAACTGTCTCACTAATTCCAATCAAACAGTTTTATCCGTAGGATACCTGGGTAGCATGAATGGGTGTCCAACAAATCCCTCCACTCTGATGTAGGAGTAGGTTGGGAACTATGTGTACCAGTCTCCCATGGGCTAGATGGCACTTTGTGCTTCCAGGGATAATCTTTTAGATTTGTCACCCTCTATTGTTCTCACCAATTTCACAAAGAACAAATCATTAAATTTTTTGTAATCACCTTTATACCTGTGAGTAGTTATTTTGGGGTAAATGTGCATATATCAAACTATTGCCAACTTGTGTGACCAGAGTACCAATCTATTTTAGTCCTTGTTTACTGGCTCTCATAGCATAGGAGTAAATAATATATGATGACATGTAGAAACATCTGGTCTTGGAGAATGTACTAATTTATTCATGTAGCTTGCCACTTATCAATTTTCCCCAATGCAATTCTACAGGACCTTTTATCATTCGTGATATTATCACGAACATCTAGGGTTCATGTTTGCTTGCATCTCTTAAACTAGCTACTCTACTCAGTAAAGTTATTATGTCTTGTATTTCTTGTTTAAACATAGACCTTTGAATTACCTTAGTCTATGGTGTGATTGGATGTTGGCACCATTATGTGCTCATAATTTCTCTATTACACTCTTCAGTGTTCTGATATGTCTTGGCCTTGGCTTTCAAGTTGACATTGAACATCTATATGTAGGAGGGGAGACCAAATGTATACATAATTCCTCTCTAAGACAAGTCTTCATAAGTTCTTCCTTCCTTTTCAACAATCCTTTTGGCTAGATTATAATAGTTTATTCATTGCATGACTAATTTTGGAGCTTCCATCACTAGTAGAAACCCTCTTGCAGGAAGTAACCCATTGGATACAACATTTTTGGTGCATTGGGTTGCATTCTCTGGAAGCAGCCATGAACGGATTTCAATGTCAGAAGACCATCCCATGTGGGTATCCGTAACCACCACATTAATGGGTACTTCCTATGAATTGTAGTACTTGAATTCATACTTTGCTCTTGCATTAGAAGTGCTCATTTGGGATACAATGTGCTCTACAATTTTCAAAATATTTGTCTGTGTGTGTGAGTTAGGGTTAAATTTAACCAAAATTTATGTTTTATAAAATATTCAATTCATTCTTTGATCAAATTTAACAACTCAGAGGAAAATTAACATTCCAATTTCAAAATGGGAAAATACCATTTTCAAAGACTTCTAGCTTGAGAAACTCTTAGCAATAAATCAGTTATTTGAAACATGCTTAGTTCTAGTTAAAAATGGCGATTCTTCATAATACAACTTCAAAACCCTTGGTAGGCATGACTTATTTTCTCAAAATTTTACGTCTCTTTGCATGCCAAAGTAGCTTCGTGAATTCAATGTCTTTAGAAAATTTGCAATATGATGCGAAGTGGTGTGTTGTAAAATAAATTGCACGTTCGAGGTGATTCCAAGTACATAGGTAGTTCGCCACCTTCATTAATTACCTGTTATTATGCATTGATTCCTAGAATAAAGGTGTAATCATTACGAACTATGGTTCAAATCACAAACACCTAGATTTTTGAGCTGGCTCGCTATTTTATTTTATTTTATTCAAGGGGTAAACACTTTTGACCAGAGTTATGAACCAGATACAACCATTCAACAATACCACCCCAATGGGGTTTGAACCTTGGTGGCAAGAACAATAATTCCACATATAAACAATCACACCATGCCAATACTGGCAGCTGGCTCGCTATTTGAGAAGAAAGACAACGCGATGATTATATGTGGCAGTTATGTGTCATGCTAATCCTATACAAGGTATATGCCATTAAAGATATACAATTAGTGATGACCACTAGAGATGAAGTTTTTAATAATTCCTTTAAAAGAGATTCACATAACACCAGGATGTAGGAAAATACTTCTTGAAAAAGAGGAAAAATGGAAAAAAAAAATGGGAACAAGAGAGAGACCGGAAACTAAAACTGAAAGATATACTTGAGAAAAATTCAAAGCAGACTTTCTGGTTTCTAACTTATACTTCAAAGAAACAATAAAGCACTAGACTCCGGTAAAAAATAAAAAATAACCAGGTTTATAAAATTTGATCAATGAAATACTGGGCGAAACTAGAGTTATTTTTAAGATATAAACTCCTTTGGCTCACACAGGATTCCAGAATTCTAGTGTTCGGTAACATAATTTAAAACATTAAGAGCATATCAAAACACCGAAAGACCGAGGAAAAATAAATCATACAAAGAGGCCAAGTGAAACTGAGAGGGCAACAAACAATCGGCCAAACAACAAAGAAAAACAACACCAAAGTGAGAAAAAACAACAAAACAATAAGGCAAAGAAAGAAAAGAGGGGGTCCACATTAAATTTCCAAAAAGGGGAAAAATGGGGCGTGTTGTGAGACTACACAACAACTAGCAACAAATAAAACTAAACAAAACAATAGAAATTCAATTCTAGAGCTAACGTCAAAACTCTAACTTTCTTTAGTATTCTAATTATAAATCATGGGATTCTTATTCCATTTCCAAATCTTAGTTTGGTTAACATGCACAATTAAGTATTACTGAGCTCACATGTGTGCAACTGATTATTTCTACTATAGTAAACTTAGAAATATCAACCTTTTGCATTAATCTACATAATATGGCAATTCCTTTTAAGCCAACCAATGATAGAGCCTTGTTGCTAGTAAAACATCCATAGCCCCGACAAGGTTATCTTTGTAATTCACCCCAAAAATAGCTCTGTTGCCAGTCAGGTGTCCATAGCCCTAGTAGAGTTATTTGGATAGCCTAAAGAGTTGATATCACTTTTTTTATTTTTTTTAGATATAGCAATGATAGCTCATTTTTCACTTTTGATATTGCAATAATAGCTCATTTATCAACTTGCAAGCATTGAAGCATTGCTATTAGGTTGGGAATTCCAGTGGTAGAAAAGGTAGTCTTTCAATTTTTCAATTAATGCAAACAACTGCTATCCCAAATTTTAGTAGAATGATTTAAATGTGTTCGTTTGTAGGTCAACATCAACTGAATAATTCGTGCTAATCAAAGTACATAAAGATTGAACAATTCTTGAACAACTTATAAATGGAAAACTAATTTCGATCGGAATAGAGATCAAAGTTCTGGAGTTGATGTTTTATTGACTTGTAAACCTTCAAAAGTTGCTAATTAATGTAAAATAAAACAACGCAACACCCCAAAAAGGAAAAAAAAAAACTATTTACAGAATAAATAAATAAATAAATAAAATAAAATAAATAAATAAATAAAACTATTTACAAAAACTATTTACAAAAAAACTATTTACAAAAAAATATTTACAAAAGAACTATTTACAAAAAAACTATTTACAAAAAACTATTTACTCAAGACTGAAAATAATGCTTTAGAAACTGCCCATTCACAGGTAATGGGACATCTTCGCTAGTCAAGGACTTTAGTCCATAAGTGCTATCACCCAAGATTTTAGAAATTTGGTATGGGCTTGCCCATGATCTGTTAAACTTACCATGTTCATTTTTACGTTCCTGAGCTTTATTCAAATATAGGACCAAATCAGATATTCTGAAAGTCTTTAATTTGGCACACTTGTCAAACCATATTTTCACTACGGATTGATGTTTAGCAAAATAATCTATGGATCGTGTTCGTTTTTCATCTAAATGCATCAATTGTAGCAATCAAGCTTCAATTTGATCATCTAATCCAATGTATTCTTGTGCAAACTGCCAGGTAGGGATTTTTAAGTTTATTGGGAGTATAGGATCTACCCCATATACCAAATGATAAGGAGAATTCCCTAATGCATCTTTCATCCTAGTACGATCTACCCAAAGGGAGAACTTTAACAAAGAATGTCATTCCCTAGGATTCTTTTCAATCATTTTTTTAATTATATCCAACAAATTCTTATTCAATGATTCAGCTAATCCATTTCCCTATGGATAATAATTAGATCAGAATTTTAATGTTATGCCATATTCAAATGCCCAATTAGAAAATTTTAATGAAGTAAAAGCAGGGCCGTTATCACATACCAATGCGTACAGAGTTTCAAACCTGGTGATAATTTTTTCTTCCAAAAATTTGATGACTACATCGATAGTGCATTGTTTTGTTAGGGCATGCCTCTATTCATCAAGTACAATAGTCTGTAGTAGTCAATATAAATCTGTGTCCAGCTGAAGATGGAGGATTAATATTTCCAATAAAGTCTAACCCCCATTGTGAAAAGGTATGCATCTCCATCACTGGCTATAGTAGCTGGGCATTGAATCTTCCTTTATCTGACACTGTCTGACATGTATGATAATGTTTAACATGTTCGTAAGTATCTTTAAAAATATTGGGCCAGTAGTAGCCCACTCTCAAAATAAGGTGTGTAGTAGCCAAAGGTTCTCCATGAGCTATTCCAAATCTATCATGTAGTTCCTGCAACACTTTATCACCTTTTGTTCTATTTAAACATCTTAAATAAATTCCTTCATGATTTCTTTTAAATAGAACCACTCCCTTAATCATGTAACTCTATGATTTTATCTTGAGGGCTCTTCTTTGATTCCTTTGCATATGATCAAGGCAAGTATGGCTGACCAAATAATGCCAAATGTCTAAGTACCAGTCTTATTGATCTTTTTCACCCAACATGTACTACTGACTTGAAATTTGACAATCTATTTTTGCAATAGATTTAACCAAAGCTTGTCCCTGAACCAACCTCATATGTATGATGTCCAAATCATATTCTTGTTGTATGGTAATCCATTTAGCTCTCTTTTCTTTGAGCTCACTTTGTGTCAACAACATTTTGACAGCTGAATCTGGGACAATAGCTTTAACTGTACTCCTGAGAATATCATGTCTAAACTTGCGTACAACTTTGACCAAAGAAAAGGCTTGTTTTTCAACATCTATGTATCTCAATTCCGCTTCCTTAAATGGAGTGCTCAAAAAATCAATTGGTTTTTCTTCTTTATTTTTCCTTTCTATGTTAATACTGTAGCACAAGTATGACCAAAAGAAAATGAGTAAATATAAAAAGGTTTAATATAATCTGAACTTACTAGTACTGGTGCTTCTGTAATTGTAGTCTTTATAGTATCAAAGGTTATTTTGGCTTCATTCATCCACTCTATTTTGGTATCTTTCTTTACAATATCAATGAGTGGCTTCACTATTTCGGTAAATCTTGTATTAAATTTCCAAACAAAGTTAATCTTACCAAAATATGACTTCAATTATTTTCTACTTCCCGGGGGCTGTAATTTGAGTAGTGTGTTCACTCTGTCTGGGTCAATTGAAATACCATGTTCAGAATTGATATGTCCCAATAAATTTCCTTCAGTCACCCCGAAAATACATTTATTAGGATTTAGGGAAACTACATAAGTTTCACACTTCTGTAATATTGCTTTGAGATCTCGGACATGATCTCTTCTATCTTTAGAAAATACTGTAAGGTCATCCATGTAAATGATGATGCATTTTCCTATCAATTCTTGAAAAGCATAGTCCATGGCTCTTTGGAATGTAGCTCCAACGTTTATCAATCCAAATGGCATCCTTCTTTAAGCAAAATTGCCCCACTTAGTGGTGAAAGTTGTTTTCATTCGATCCTCCCTCACTACCATTACTTGGTTATATCTTGAAAACCCATCCAAAAAAGACATCATTTGTGAACCATTGACTATTTGCAAAACTTCTTCGAGTGAGGGTAGTGGATAATTATCTTTTTCAGATGCTCTATTGAAATTCCAAAAATCTACACACAGTCGTATGTCTCCATTCTTTTTCCTTACAGGGACTAAATTTTCCACCTAATTTGAATGTCTGATTGGAAAAATTATCTTGGCTGACAACAATTTTTGAACTTCCTTTTGAATCAAAGGCTCTAAACATGCATTAACTGGATGTTGTTTTTGTCGGAAAGGTTTCGCATCAGGCTTCAATGGTATAGTATGTGTAATGATGGAAGTTTCATACATTTTTAGGTCTTCATATGTCCATGCTATGAATTTCCCATAATATTTAAGTTCCTGAGTAATATTTATTTTCTCTTGTTCAGTACAAACCTTCCCTATGAGTATATTCTTTGGATCTTCTTCAGTATCCAAATTGTATAACTCAGATAATCCTCCTTCGCTTTGAGGTAAATATTTCTCTCTAATTATCTTATCAATATTGAGCAATCGTTCTAACTCAATTATTCCTTTCAGAATATTATTATCTTTGACTTGAGTCAATTATTCATCTTGAATTTTTCTATTAGGGTGATCTATCTCTTCAATAATTTGTGCTTCAAAAATACTGGAATTAGTAATGAATTCCAATATGTGCCTGTCATCTTCAAAAACTTGTAGATTAGTAACATTATTAGGAACTGAAGGTGATTGCACCAATTCAACTGTGAATCTTTTCAAATCTAAAGTCTCTAAAGGTTCCAAAGTACTAGCGGCAGTAGCTAGAGCATTAGCTCTCTGATTAAATCTTCTTGGGATATGAGTAATATTAAATGCGTCGAACTCTTTGATCAGGTCCCACACTCAATGTCAATAATTAGATAATTTCTTGTAGTGGCAAATATATTTCTTTCAAACTTGCTTAACCACCAATTTTGAGTCACCAAACACTTTGAGGATTCTGACCTTTTTCTTAATTGCCAGGATCAAGCCATGTATAAGAGCTTCGTATTCTGCCACATTGTTAGTACATTGAAATTGAAATCAATATGAAACAAGAAAGGAGTTACCTTGAGGGTTGATAAGTTCCACTCCAATTCCAATTCCTTTTTTAAATTTTGATCCATCAAATTTGATAATCCAAGCTTGATTATCTATATTCAATATTTTACCATTTTTTGACATCATTGTACAGATCTTTTCATTTTGTATGTTTTGATCTTTTTTTTATGTGTTTCTGGTTCAATTCTTGTGACATCATTATGTCCTAGACAATATCGGCTTTCAATTCTACAGATTACCTCTAGACACATCATATAGTTGCTCTCTGAATGTGAAACATTATGCAGTCAGCACCAGTCCTGCAATAATAAACTTTGTAGCGAAATTTTACTTTTATTATTCTCTCGAGCTTTTGCAATAATATTCTCTTGAAATTTATCATAAGGATTATTCTCCTCCTTAGAAGATTCATAATCTGATTCAATTAAAACATATGTTCTAGGAATTAACTCATTATATTTCACAACATCACAAGTGAAAACTTCTTCAATTTTAACTCCTGAATTGCGTACTTTATAAACTCCTGGTTCTACATCGATATATAGAACTTCATTTTTCTGATTGTAATCTGTGATCATGAATTTCATATGAGGTTCTCTTTCAATCTTGATTTCATTAGGCACTCTTTTCCATGGTAACCACATGTGTGAGAAGTCAATGGACATGTTTCCATTTAACCTTTTAGACCATTCTCTACTTAAAAACATACCATAAGTATCAGGTATTTACATGGCTTGAATGTCAATGTAATATTGAATTCTAGGGCTAGAAGCTAATTGCATGTGGATATTAGTCAACTCTCCTACCACATTTACCTTTTTCTTGTCAATTTGAGTGATTTTATTTAAAGAATTTGTAGAAGTTAACCCTAATGTTTGACATATGGATAACGACATCACGTTAGTAGAAGCTCCAGAGTCTACTAAGCAATTATGAATATTCTTACCAAATATTCTCAAAATGAGCAAAAATGGCGAGGACTCTAGCTTTCCTTTATAAAAGTCTACTTATGCATTAATTATGGGAACAATGTTCTTATCTTTCACTTTAGCCTGACTATCTTTCACTTGAACGTCCTTGGATTTGCTTTCTTTTGGAAAATCTTCCAAAGTATTCAAGAAATTTTTCTTAATCATAGGTGTTTTAAGCAATTCTAATAAAGAAATGCCAATCTTTACTTTCTTGATTTCTTCCGCTAAGTAATTAGTCAAATTGTTTTGATTAGTGGGATCAATCTTTTCACCTTTTGAAACATTTGATGAATTGTAATGAGAGGTCACCTTAGGTAACACAAGATTATTGCTTGATTTTCCATCAGCTGGAGTATTAAAGTTATTTGGCAGGATGGACGTTGTTAAAGGTCTATTTAATTTACCTCCACTGTTAACGTTGTTCCTCGTGTTGTAATTATGTCTCTTTTGATATTGTTGAAAAGTGTTTATTTCATCCATTTCTTCCATAGGCTCATTTTCATCCTGATAAGGAAAATTATATGTCTCCAAAGTCATAGTTGAATCATCACCTTCATATCTATGAGCATGACTTGTGGTAGTTGAAGGCAATTTGAAATGTTCATAACTTTCTAGGACTAAGGCAGAGTCATATCCTACCGAAACTAATTCATTTCCTTTAGAAGGCTGAGAATCACAATGCTCATTATAATGAGTAGCAACAAGGAAAATATCTAAAGCGATTTTGAATTGTGAACAATCCACTTCAGAATGAGCATTTGTATTATGAATCCTACACAAATTTTTCATTGCAAGATCAGCTAAGTTCACTTTTGAAGTAAAATTTTCATCGGTTGAATCAGGATTATCTAAAGGTGTTGAAACTCCCCCATTATTAGGGCATGTATTCCATGGTCTAGATGGCCTAGGAGCATTATAAATTCAATTTTGAGAATTTGAATTATTGTTTTGAGAATAGAAATTTTGATTTCTCAGTTGTGTAACTTTTGTAGTCAATATTTTGAGTTGAGTTGTTACTTCTTTCATGTCTTCCTTTTCCTTAGATATTTTGACATTTTGATTTTCTTGAGTTTATGAGAAAAAAGAACTTCCATTAGGGCATAGCTCTGTAATAGCTAGACCAGGGTGAGGGACTAAATATTGACTATTTCCTAGTTGAAAAGAGTATTTTGAGGAAATGTCCCATTCTGGACCACTACAGGATAAACATTAGGAGTCATGGAATGAGCTATAGGGACTCCATTTGTATTTAGGGTAGGGTAAATATTTAATTCATTTCCGCCATTCACAGATGATCCATTTCCAAGATGTTTCATTTCTAAATTCACACTTACGACTTCAGTATAGGCTTCTAGTAGGGTAGTGGGAGGATTAGCTCTTCACTTCACAAACATAGCAGTCAAAGGATCTACTATTGTATAATAAATTCTTATAGCAGAAAAACTATCCACTACATAAGGTTCTTGTAACCTAGAACAAGCCTTTTGAAATCTGTTGTTAAAAGCGGTTATAGGTTCTCCCTCGAACCTCTTTATTTTAGTGAATTGATGATATAACAAGGAAAGATTAGTAGGTGTTCTAAACCTAGCTTAAAATTGAGTTTCCATGTCTTTCCATGATCTAATGGAATCATGAGGCAAATTGATGTACCATTGGTAGACTTCATCACTTAAAGTATATGTAAACAATCATCACACAACATCTTTGTTGAATTCTTGCTTGAAAACATGTATCTTTGAATATAATAATATGTTCTTCAACATCTTTGTGGAAATAATACTTAGGACACAACTTCTTAGATTCTTAGGTAAATCATTATATACGGAAAATTGAATCGGTGAATCCACATTAAAGAATTCCATCACTATAGGAGGTTATTGTGTAACAATGGTTGGAATCTTCGGAATTTCACTTGAACTTGCAGAATTTTGAGGTCTAGATGATGTTCAACCACTAAGCTCAACTAAGGTCACCTGAGGATCACTAGACTGAGATCTAGTAGTTCTACAAAAATCCAGCTTAGGACCTAACAAAACCAAAAATAGTAACAATAGGCCCTCCTTCTAGCACCAGTTTCTTGTTGATGATGGTTTTACTCGCAGTAAACAAATCAAATAAAATCTCCATAGACAAGACCGTGAAGAACCTATCCTTCTTGAAAGATATGAAACAAAGAAAACCTAAGAGAGAATTCTGCATTTACAAAGCAAAGATTGACTTCTGTTTAATCCCAAGTCTTCAATAACTAGGTCATGGTTGCACTAGGGACACTCTCGGGTAATGATGTGACAATTGTTGTTAATCTCAAAGGGACTACAGTTATTTCTAGCTTTGCCAAGAATTACTAGCATATCACATAAAATTTCATTTTATCAAATGACATCATGAAATGAAAAGATTCAACATAATATTTCATGAATAACACAAATTATTGCTATCACTTAAGTAAATTTAGCATTAAGAATTCAACAATTCAATGGAAAATCAAAGATTTTCAATAAAACTATTTCCATTCACTTATATTTTTTGGAACATTTTCAAAAAATTAAACATCTATTCTAAAGTAAAACATAAAAATACTATAAAAAAAAAGTTTCTCCTAGTTATTCTCCATGGATGCCCCAAAGAATTAATCAAAACGGAGCAAACCGCTTTATATTTCACCAGATTGCTTCACAACTACGTATAAAATGGTACAAGCTTTTAGAGAGGGGGTTTCATTTATGGACATCAAATAGGTTCTGTATGCACCCTTAAATGGTGCAGCATATAGTCTTGTTCAGCCGAACTTACAAAACTAGCTACAAAAGATACTTAAATAGGTAGCTATCCAAAAAGCTCTAATATCAATTAATGTCTATGTGCATACAAATTTTTATGCCGGAATGGTTCAGAAAATAGGAAAAAAGAACAAAACTTAAAAGAAGTTTTTGCTCTTTCGACATCCACAAATTCTGAACTTAAAATAAAAATGTGGGAGGAGATGGTCTTTTATAGAAATAAGGCACTCAAAATTTCAACTTAAAAGTATCTTGAAGAAACCAAAAACAAAAAATTAAAATATATCACGTGGCATGTGCCAATTATCATCAAGAATATTCTAGAATAAGTCAAAGCTTTGACTTTGTGAGCAACAATGCTTTCTCCATACTTTAGCACAAACACTTTATCTCCATCAAGGCTACAAGAATATTTTTAAATACCGGAGTGTAAACACCTACCGATACTGTGATCAACCTACAAACTAAAACAACAAATAAATTCCATCACACTTCTGGTATCCATTATCTAGTTCTTTTCGTATTCATTTATGGCTCCAGTTCTGGTCTTCCTTCTTTCTTTAACTCGTATCCTTAGAAATCTCTTAATATTTTATGCATATGTTCCTTTCAAATCCTTCGTATTGCTCTCCAAGTGAGCTTAAGCCTGGTATATTCTTTAGTCACTTGAAGTATGATATCATTCTTCTCTGCTTTGCCTACTTCAAATTTAGCTATAAAATTTCTGCACTATATTATTTCATCAATAACCTCTCTCGTCAACAACTGAACAGGATCTCTATTTATTCTTTCTATCCATTCCTTGAAATATTTAAATTCCTTCTCATCCTGGCCTAATGTTTGGGGATCAAAGACTTTATGTGACAATACTTCAATAAATTTGTGATTTTCTCTCATTAATCTTCTGCACTCAATGGCGACTCTTTCAAATCCTTCAATACATTGTACTAACATGTCACCTTCCCATTTCAATTGCTTCTTCCACTTTCCTGGCAAAGAAATTTCACGTTATGATATTATATCATTTTGTATTAACTCTTGTACATCTGTCTATATGAGAATTTCCATATTTCGCCTTTCATCAATGACCCGCTCTTAGCGATGTTTACATTCATCTTCAAATATTGTGAATTTCTCTGAACGGTGGTATGCTTCCTTGTACATTCTTATTGTATCTGTAATAAGTTCATCTCCCTGCTTTATCCAATATTCAATCCACTCTTCAAACATATGAATTTTATGATGAACTATAACAATGGCATCTACCTACTCTTGTGACATTAGCACCAGATGTTGAGGTAGTTCAACTTGTTCTTGACTAGATAAATTCAATGACTTGATAAAATGTCCCAAGGTAGCAACTCATTCTTTCAATTCTCTTTTCTTCTGTTTATATTTTTGTACTCTGGCAATAGTAGCATTTAAATTCACTTTTATTTCTTCTAGTTCTTGCTGCCAACATGAGTTTCCAAGATTAATACTTGTGATTTTATAATCCTTAGGCATTATCTCATGTCTTTCCTTGTCATTTGTGTGAGTAGCTATTTGCATAATTCTATTACCATTTGCATTCCTCTATTTTACATGCTTTTTCTTTTCTCTATGCCTAGGTTTAGGAGTACTCACTTCCTGTATGAAGTTATTGAGATTTAGAGGTAATATTTCTACTTCCATTGGAGAAGCTAATTCCCTAACTAACCAATCAGGTGTATCATCATTTCGGTGTACCTTTGTAACTCTTTCTTGTTTCTATCTATTACTTGATTCTAGAATTTCATTTCTTTGACTACCAATGTTTTCTGAAATGGGAATTTATTTTGCAATATCTAACATAGACTCAAGATTAGAAGGATTTAGCACTGCCTCCTCTATTTGGAAACTTATATTTTCCTGTCTATCTATATTTTATGATTCTTCTCTCTCAATTTTATCTTCTTCATTTATGGCTACACCAGGATTCTCTTCATTTTCAGTTCCATCTCCTATGAACTATGTAGCTTCTTCTTCTAGAGTTTTAGTTTCAACTTCAGTTTCAACATTTCCTTTATCTGATTCTTCAAAGACCTACGAGTGTTCATTAACATTTTGCATATTCTCAAAAGAAAATTGAGAATCTAGAGTGTCTTCAACAACTCTCTCATCAACAATATTTTGCTCTGCACCTTCGCCTGTTTACATTTCAAGCACATTAGGATTTCCTGCCTCTGAGGTGAGCATTCCTTGAATAAATTCTTCTTGTTCAATATTTATGGGGTTAGGGCTTGTATCATGAATTTCTTCTATCACTGGGCGTACTATGGGTTTGTCTTTGGATTTATTTTCCTTTACCTTCTCCCACATAGCACCCCATCTATCTACATGTTCCTTGATTGTGGCCTCATCTTCCTCAAAAATTTCTTCTAAAGGTAAAGGGGTACCACCCAGTGCTTGCTTCATACTAGCCATATTAACAGAATTGGGGAGAAGTGAATAATGTTCCAACCCTTTGAGATGCAGACCTGGTTTGTGTACCAACATTCCTTGTACTCTTGTTCCTTCATAAATAGTTATTCTAGTTCTAGGTCTGGCTGTAGAAGAAGATGCACCTTTAAGTCTTGCTTTTGATTTGTCTTTACCTGCCTCTGTAACTTTCTATTTTTCTGATAACTTCATGGGAACTTCCTGTCTTATTGCTTCAGGGGTTCTTTCTTCAATTCTAACACTTGGAGTAACCTTACTAGTCTTTCTTTTCATCATGGTAGGCTCTTCACTTTCAAAAGCAGTTTCATCTCTTTGTTTTCTTTTTTTATATTCTGAGTAGATGGGTTCAATTCTTGTTTGTCTTAAACTTTTGCAAAAATCATCAATCTAGTGTTGAGTATACCTTAGGACTGGCCTAGTAAAATCATTAATTGATGTCATGTTTTCGTCATCAACACCTAGGTTTGGAATGGGTTCATGATATACCCTATCATCATTATAAAACCGATTCAACACCTGACCATCATCTTCTTCCAATTGGTTTGGGATGTCATAGAATTTGAGCATTCAAGCAAACCCTAAAGTCATTCTTTCATACTTTTTCCTTCTAACCACGTGCTTGTCTTCATAGTTAAGCCAATAATCTTCTAAATGAGATACATGAGCATGAAAACTAGCTATATTTATAGCAATATTTCCTTCAATATCATAATACACTCTCTGGAGTGGAAATTCTTCAAAATGGTAGGTCGTCAGTTCCTCCTCACATAGATCAACTACTTTGATTGCACCACACTTATAATTCCCTATTGTGATGGGAAATTTAAAATAGGCCTTCTTGTGAGCATGGCTATAGAGAGCCTGAGATGGTTTTAACTATCTCACTAATTGAAATAAAATAATTTTATCTCTAGGATATCTGAGCAGCATGAATGGGTGTCCAACAAATCCCTCCACTCTAATGTAGGAGTAAGTTGGGAACTATATGTACTAGCCTCCCATGGGCCGAATTGCACTTTGTGCTTCCAGGGGTAATCTTTTAGATTTGTCACCCTCCATTGTTCTCACCAATTTCATAGAAAACAAATCATTAACTTATCTATTATCACCTTTATACCCATGAACAATGATTTGGGGTAAATGTGCATATATCAAACTATTGCCAACTTGTGTGCCCAGGTACCAATCTATTTTGGTCCTTGTTTACTGGCTCTCATAGCACAAGAGTAAATAACATATGATGACATGTAGAAATATCTGGTCTTGGGGAATGTAGTAATTTGTTCATGTATCTTGTCACTTATCAATTTTCCCCAATGCAATTCTACAGGACCTTATATCATTCGTGATATTATCACTAACATCTAGGGTTCAAATTTGCTTGCATCTCTCAAACTAGCTACTTTTCTCAACAAAGTTATTATGTCTTGTATTTCTTGTTTAAACATAGACCTCTGAATTACCTTGTTCTATGGTGTGATTGGCTATTGGCACCATTGTGTGCTGACAATTTCTCTGCTATGCTCTTTAGCATTCTGATATGTCTTGGCCTTGGCTTTTAGGTCAACATTGAACATCTGTGTGTAGGAGGGGAGACCAAATGTATACATAATTTCTTTTTGAGACAAGTCTACATAAGTTCTTCCTTCCTTTTCAACAATCCTTTCAGCTAGATTATAATAGCTTATGCATTGCATGACTAATTCTAGAGCTTCCATCACTGGCAAAAACCCTCCTGTAGGAAGTAATCCATTGGATACAACATTTTTGGTGCATTGGGTTGCATTCTCTTGAAGCAGTTGTGAATGGATTTCAATGTCAGAAGACCATCCCATGTGGGTATTTGTAACCACAACATTAATGGGTACTACATGTGAATTGCAGTACTTGAATTCATCTTCTACTCTTGCATCAGAAGTGCTCATTTTGGATACAATGTGCGCTGCAATTTTCAAAAAAATTGTCTATGTGTGAGTTAGGGTTAAATTTAACCAAAATTTATGTTTCATAAAATCTTCAATTCATTCTTTGATCAAATTTAACAACTTGGAGGAGAATTAACATTCCAATTTCAAAATGGGAAAATACCATTATCGAAGATTTCTAGCTTGAGAAACTCTTAGCAATAAATCAGTTATTATAAACATACCTAGTTCTAGTTAAAAATGGTGATTCTTCATAATACAACTTCAAAACCCTTGGTAGGTGCGACTTAGTTTCTCAAAATTTTACCTCTGTTTGCGTGCCAAAGTAGATTCATGAATTCAATGTCTTTAGAAAATTTTCAATATGATGTAAAGTGGAGTGTTGTAAAACCAATTGCATGCTTGAGGTGATGGCAAGTACATAGGTAGTTCGCAACCTTCATTAATTACCTGTTATTTCAAATTAATTCCTAGAATAAAGGTGTAATCATTATGGATTGTGGTTCAAATCACAAGTACCTAGCTTTCTGAGTTGGTTTGCTATTTGAGAAGAAAGATGGTGTGGTGATTATACGTGGTAGTTATATGTCACTTTGATTGTATACAAGGTATACGCCATTAAAGATATACAATTAATGATGATGACCAAAGATAAAGTTTTTGATAATTCCTTTAAAACAAATTCACATAACACCGGGATCTAGGAAAATACTTTTTAAAAAAGAGGAAAAAAAGTAAAAAAAAAATTAGAACAAGAGAAAGACTGGAAACCAAAATTGAAAGATATACTTGACGAAACTTCAAAGTAGACTTTCTAGTTTCTGACTTATACTTCAAAGAAACAATAAAGCACCATAATCCAATAAAAAAGAAAAAATAACTGAGTTTATAAAATTTGATCAATGAAATACTAGGAACTAGAGTTATTTTGAAGATACAAATTCCTTCGGCTCATGCAGGATTCCAAAATTCCAGTGTCTAGTAACAAAATTTAAAATATTAAGAGCATATCAAAACACCGAAAGACTGAGGAAAAAAAAATCATACAAAGAGGCCAAGTGAAACCGAGAGGGAAACTAGCAACCAACCAAACACCAAAGAAAAACAATGCCAAAGCGAGCAAAACAACAACAAATTACATCCTCTCTAGGGAGGGTTATTTGTGTTGAACCAGATAACTTCTTTTAGGCTCACCCTCAAAAGCAAGTTTGTGTTGAAGTAGACCTTTCATAGGATTTGAAAGAGTCCATTGATATTCAAATTGATGCTCTCTGGCATACCCAAAAAGTTACCTATTTTAATTTTCCAAATACTTTTTATAGGTGTCAGTTCGTAAACCACAAGATTAAGGATTTCCCTTTGGAAGTTCCTTGTACTCTTTCACTGCCACGGAAGTCTAAAAAGCCTCGTCAAGTAGAAAGTTCTACCGCAAAACTAGATGAGAAGTGGAAAATGGTTAAAATAAGTCCAATGGCTCTAGGATGGTTTCCAAAGTCCTTGAACCAATGAAGGAGACTTCAAACCCTTCAACGAAGGGGAGAGAGGCTCAGGTTGGTTCTACCAACACTTCCAGTGTAGCCAAGGCCTAAGGCTATGCCCCAGCTTGTTGTCATCATGATAGTATAGCCAACTGAATCTCCTCCCATTTCAGGAGCTCACAAGATGTCACAAATCCCTTCTCGACCTTTGGAAGAAGGGGAATTTGTTAAGGAGAAATAGAGATTTTTATCTCCAACCATTTAAATTGGTTTAGTTTCACCAGAAATTTTTCAAAATCACTTCTCTACCTTGGATGAGGAGTCAGACTCTGATGATATGGAAGATTTTCATTGCTGAATTTCCTCTCATGGAATGTTCAAGGTATAAAAGACCTCTCTAGGAATTATTTCGTTAGGGATACTCTTTGGAAGTATGTTGGTATTGATGTTCTTTTCCTTCAAGAAGTGAAATTTGTTGGTTTTTGGCTTGCTTCGGCTTGTCGCTCTATATGGCCAACCAGTAAAACGTTTTGTACTAAGCATGAAGTTGGACATGATAGAGCAATTACCCTTCTTTCCCCACAGTAGCACACTTATGTGGTCAACCATGGGTTTGACCCCACACATCGGCTCATTGGGGTTCTTCTTCACATTGATAATCATTCTTTTGGGATTATTAATGTTTATCCTCAAATGATGTTGAAAGATCACTTCTCTGGCATTGGATTTCTGATTCGCTACCAGTTTCTACTTGGTTTCTATGTGGCGACTTTAATATGGTTGAGATGGCGTACGATAAAGATGGTACTCTACCATTTCGATGGGAAGTTGGCGAAAGAGACCTACATGGTATTAGATGCATAATAAATTGGGCCTTTTTGATCCCAATATTGGCCACCACCATTCTCACTCTCTCTAGAACACTTGGTGTAATTATCGAGCTGGTTTTGAGTGGAGTTGACTTGGGAAATTCTTAAAGTCTAAACCATTAATTCAACATAAATAAGCTTAATTCTCCTAATTTCAAGAAATAAAGTTTGTACACTTATTCATAAAAAGAGAGCAATTATTTTTCCTAAAGGTAATCAATTGGTAGGGTAATTTGGGTTGAAGGGTTTAGATTTGCATATTGAGCCCATTATGTTGATGAGATTATTTTTACCTCATCATTTCCTCCCCTTCCTAAGTCTGAGAAGGTCCTCTAGCTCTCTGGTGTGTCCCTTGTCCATCATTCCTCCTGTTCATCTCCTCATACTTGGTAGTGAGATCATACACATCATTTTCCTCTATGTCCAATATATTTGGGTCCCTTAAGAATCCCTGATGAAAGATGACTCTTTATTTCCACCTAGTAAAGTTTTCCTCACTTTGGTCTAGATTGGTATATATTGAATGAGGTTATGAAAGAAGCAAGGGAGGTCTGTACCTCATATCAATCCAATTATTCTTTAATTCTTCAATAATTTTGGCCAAAGCTACTGGTCTTCCATAGGACCATCTAATATTAAGAGGTGAAATTATTTCCCTCTTCTTGAGATGCATATGATGAGGGGTATACCTCTCTTCACATGCATGCCATGTTGGTCCTATTAATTGTGGCCCTTGTACCTGAAAGTGATCATGACATAGCCGAAGTTTTTTATTGTATTTGACCTGAACTTCCTTTTTTAAGTTTGACACCTAGAAATTGTTTCTTGAAAGAGAAAGGCTTCCCATGAGGGTACCTTATCTGCAACCCTATAGTATTTTCCAACTATGCATATTATCTTGATCTGTCCTACCAGTGAAGTTGGTTTTTCATAGTGGACAGGAATAATCTCAATTCTACTTCTCCCACAAATAAATTAATAAAGAAATCTGTATACTTTTCTAAGAGAAAATTGTGAACAAAGAACTCACACAAAAAAAATTGCTGCTCAGGGAGTGACTCAACAAATATTTTTACAAATTCTCTGTCATCAGGGTCATGAGGCTTGTTTTGGTAAATTCTTTTCAATTTCCATCTTAAAATATGCTCATTAAGAAACATGGAGTACAACCTAGATGGTCTTCTATAGTCTAATAGTAATTCACCAATTTCACAGGAATCTTGTTTTCCCCTATATGCCCGATGGAAAGATTCTTTTAACATTACCAATTCCCTTTTCAATATATTATTTTCAAATTCCACATCCTTCAAGAGATAGCAATGCTCTATCCATTTCATTAATAGTGGGGGAATGCGTACCTAGAACTAGTCTAGAACAATAGGTTCAGTTTGTGTCCCCTTTGATTCCATGAATGGTTGAGTGTTGCTCTCCTACAGATTTTGTTCTAGCTCCAGAATTTTACACATAGAGGCATTTAATTCAATTTATTGTCTATTATTTTCTTCTTTAAAAGCACTGAATAATTGCATAAAATTACTTTTCAAATATTGAATACACTTATCTTTTTTACACAGAACAACCTGATGTTGCTTACCCTGTTGATTCCATTGTTGAATCTAGTATTGCAACTGCTCAATAAGGTTTTCTTTTTCCTCCCTTTGTGTAGTCAATTTGGTAATTTCTTGGTCTCTTTTATGTACAATAGCAGTTTTCACCTCAATTTCTTCTTTCTACTGCTTAATTTGTAATTCATCATCTTGCAACTTGGCTCTCAATCCCACAATTTATGCCTTTAACTCTTTTAATTCCTCATTTTTCTTACTAGATTCTATATCCCCTGTGTCCTTAGAGAAATATGTATGAGGAATTTCCTCACCAGGATGAGGCACATTGTCCTCCTTAGTGTCCTTAGGAAGAGATGAGTAAGGAACTTCTTCTATTTCTTCAGTATTCACAATATGGGGCATATTTTCTTCTTCAGTTTCTACAAGTAAGGTGGAGTGAGGAATTTCCCAATCAATATGAGGCATGTCTTCTTCTTCACCAGTATCCATAGAGAAGGATGAATGAGGATTTGCATGAGGCACTCTTTCCACAAATTCAGATATATTTCCCAATCTATCAAGAAAAGGAGAGAATCCTCCCATAGGTTCATCTTCATTCTGCCCTGAATGTGGCGATTGTATTTCCTCCCCTTCCTATTCTTCAGGTGATAGGGTTTCCTTTCCCTTTTCCTCTTGCTTTTTTGTTTCATTTATTTCTTCACCTTCAGGTGGACTATCAATTTCTACCACCTTTAGTGGAGTCTTGGCGTTTTTCCTTTTTGAAGTACTTCCTACATCCTAAGGTTCAATTTCATTGGCCCCTGAAGATAGCCTTTTACTCCTTCGTAGAGGAGGATTTGTTTGAAAAATACATTTACTTCGTTTATTTTTCTTTCGAGGAGGCTCCTCTTGGCATACCATGATCCCCGCATATACCTCTTATTCTTCTTGTTAGGATTCATCGAAAGCTACTTACGCTAAGCTTGAAAAAATCCTACATGACTTTCTTTGGGCCTCTTCTGAGACTCATTGAGGGTTTCACCATGTAGCCTAGGAATTTTGTTGCTTTCCTAGAGACTCTAGAGGGATTGGTCTGCTCTCCACTCAATAGAAAGGGATTTCCATGTATGTTAAATGGATAATCAAAGATCTTACTGGTGATGAGGCTTGGGAAATTCTTCTCAGGCATTGCATTCAGTCTTTCTTTCCTACTCACAAACTAGCCTAGAAAGAGATTGGTTTTCAAACCCTTCTCATTATGAGAGAACCAGTCCAAATAGTGGGAATTTCATGGCCAATAGCATTTGGAAAGCCTGGGAAGCTATCAAGCCCTGGCTTTGGTTTTTGTGATGGGATTTCACTCAATCAAGAGAATGTGTGGTGGCTGCCCCTTTTTACCAGTATTGGTCAGCCACTAGCCAAGTAACCCTATCTTAAGGCTTTAATATTTCACAAGAAAGGTATCCAGACCTTGCAACACATGTTTCACAGACCCGCGATGTGTCTTATTCCATGGGAGGTCTTTTGTGCTCAGTATAGACTTCAAAACCAAGAATGTGATACTTATGATGGTTTGGTGAATGCCATTTCGGCTGATATGCTTCAAAAGGTGGGTATTCATGCCACCAAGCCCTAGTGGAAGTGGTACCCAAACACCCCTTTTGGCAATTACAAGCCTAGGCTTGGTTATCTATGGCTCTCACCTCAATTTCTGATGATTGACAATTTGAACCAGCGGTGGCATCTCTAGTCTTATGTGTCTGTTTAGCAAAAGTGATTCTTTGCCACTTGGTCTATAAGTGTTGAGCTGAAACTCACCCACTTTTATTAGTGTATTCTTTTCCAAGGCTTATGTGTGGGGTCTCAGCTTGTCCACTTGGGGGTCTAGGACCCTCACTGCCCGTTCAATGGGCAGGTTGAGACATTTAAGCATCTCTTTTGGTTTTGTACCAAAGCTCAGTAGCTGTGGAATTGGATTCATGACTTCTTTCGACCATTCAAGCCAGAGCCATTTTCTTGGCATATGATTCTGCTAGGTGATTCTCCTAGGCTTCCCGCTAAGTATACCCAGATTTGACACACATTCAAGGTGGAAATCCTCTTCAGCATTTGGAAAGATAGAAATGTATGCATATTTTCTCATAGCCAGATGGATAAATATGTTTCTCCTTACTCTAAATCAATTATTTTTTCTAATGTTCTTTTGTAGATACAAGTGCAAGCAAAAAATGTTGCGCTTGAAGTCTCTAACTTACAAGTGATTTTGGATCACTGGGGTAATGCCCCTTGTACTATGGCTTAGGTGCCCTCTTTTCCCGCCTCCTCTCATGACTAGTCACCCTCACAAGGCTAGCAATGGACTGGCTCTGCTCACCCATGCTCCTAGGCTCCTCCTCACCATGGCTCCCACCCTCCTCAGTGGTTGTGTTCTCCTTCTCTATGGGCTAACCTAAGGTGGACCTTTGGAGGGACAATGAGGGGTGGTAGTGGCTCTGGTTGGCTAGATTCTACAAAGTGGCTCTCATAGTTAAACTTGGAAATCTCATCTAGACGCAAGAAGAATGACAAAAATAAAGAAAAAGAAGATGATGTTGGCTGGGGTCCTCCTGCATCACTCAAAACCCTGCTAATGTATGGGGAAATCATTCGGCTGACAGGGACCCTTCGCCTACTACTGGAACTGCTCTGGCCACTTAATTTCCTTTTTTATTTTCATGTTTATTATGGTTACTGCTTTTTGGGCTTGGCCCATGTTATGTTAGACTTTTGGGCTCTACCCATATGACTCTGAGGGTGTTCCTTTTTACCACCCACTCTTTTTTGTGAATATGTATTTCTATCTATTTTATTAATATAGATGCATGCCTATTCATTAAAAAAATATTATATTAATATGATTTAATACTTTATATATTTATAACATTAATTTTAAAAAAGTATTATTAATAAATACAATAATTTTATTTATTAATATATGATTAAATAAAACTAATTTCATAACAATTTTTTAAAGTTATAAGAAATAGTTTTATTTTCTTTGAAATTAATACAAGGCCATATGACCTATACAAAGGTCGTTGGCCTATATATTTTTCTTATATTTTTTAAATATTTTTAAATTTTTTAAAATAATAACTATATTAAATTATTAATTATAATTTATTTTTTTGAAAAATATTGTGCATACATAATTTATTCAATTAATTTTTACTGTGCAATAATAAAAGTTTTAAACTATTAAATTAAGGGAGGAAAAAAAATGAGATTTGTAAAATCAATAAATAGGTAGAATAGATTTTGATTTGAAAAAAAGAGTTCTTATAATGATCCTAAAATGGGGAATTTTTTGAAATCAATCTTACAGTAGATAAAGAAAATAAAGGTTTAAGAATGTGAAGTTTTGAATACAATTTTACTTATTAAATAATTCAAAAGAGATATTTTGTTAGAGAGATTCTTAAATGATTTAGAAATGAGATGACCTGTAATCCAAAATTTGAAGTCTACAATGGATTAAAGAAACAAATGCATATATATATAAGTATTTCAAGAAACAAATTTTTGGATGGAGAAGAACCTACCTGGATGTAGATTTCCAATCCTTCCTTGTTGAGCCAATACCCTCTTAAATGCCTTCTCAATCAACTTGAAGTGTTCTCTTTCTTACTTCAATACCTTCTTCTTCTCAATTCTAACCTACAAAATTATTCTTCCCAAATACTCCTCTCTATCCTAACAAATTGCTACCCTTAGAATTGCATGAAGAAAAAAAATCTAAACAAGATGAAATGATAATTACTACAAAGATTTTGAGTTTCATCCCCTTTGAAAAGGTTAAAGGGTTGTATTTATAGATGCATGCTTGATCGACAATCAAGATTTCATGGTAAAATCAACGAACAAGATCAAAGAAGAGAATAGGAAAGTTTCTATTCTAGTTTAACTCATGAGAGGATAATAATGAATTTTTAATTAAAAAGATGGATAAAGGTGCACATGAAGTTTCCTACTTTATGCATATTTATATAATGAAGTTTCCAAAAGAAAGAGTAGTTAATTGATAAGAGAGAATTTTGTATCCAAAATGAGATGGAGTTAACTGATAAGAGATGAGGTGTTGATTGGAAAAAAAGAATAGAAAGTTGAAGCAAATATGACAACTTTAAAATAAAATTTATTTAATATTTCATTCTAATAATTTGAAAAGGGTTCATATTTCCATAAATAAATTTTGCACCATAAATTTTATGTATTTATCAAAGTATCTTTTTGATTTTCTAAATATTTTAATTTATTGATTTTTAATTTATTTTTTCTTTAGTTTTAACTCCATAATAAAATAAAAATAAAAAATAATTATTATTTTCAAACTAAATAATAATAAAGATTTTTTTCAACTATTCTAGAAAGAGGGTTGTGACAATATGAAAGATGCCTGAATGCATGCACTTATGAATTCCAATTCAGAAATTTGCAAACACTAACAAAATGAGTAGACAAAGACAAAAATTATGAAAAAATTAGTCAATGCTAGGGTACAAGGACAAAGGAACCCAAGGGCGTCTGAGTCCCTGATAGGGGTTCTAAAAATTCAAAAGTTGAATGTTTAGGTTCTTTTTAAGGCCGTTGTTTCTATTTGCAAGTAGTGATTATTTTTCCAAAATTTCTTCAATTTAAGACAATGCAATTCAAATGCAAGTATGCAACAATAAAGGACAATTTTGAATGTATATATGATCTAAATTGCTGAGATAAACCCTAATGCAACCTATGATGCAATATTATATGCAACTTTTTGAATTTTTTATGCTTTTATGATGCAAAAATGAAATCCTAACTAAGAAATGCAAATCAATTCAATGAAAAACCTAGATCTAGGGTTTGAAAGACTTTCAATTTTAGAAAGTTTATGATGTCTTCACATCAGGTTGACCAAAATGTGACATATGAAAAAGGGAAAGCTAAGTCTAGGGTATAAACCTAGGGTTGTGTAATGTTGTAAAATTGCACCCCTTACAATTCATACATTATTGCATCTGCTTTAGTGTCCACTCCCTCAACATCTTGTGTAGGCTCATTTTAGCCCCTGCATCAACCTGTTTCCCTCTCAGGATGCTCAAGGACCCATTTTCAACATCTATCTTTGTGCATCAACTTTGTACCAAACCTTGTGCTTTTCTTGTTCGTGTTGTTTTGTAGCATGATGTGTCCAGACACTAGTGCACTACAAAGACGTCTTCACATCGAACTAGTGTCCTACAATGTTTCAACACTCAAACAATTATTTCTAAGCATGTTTTCCACTTGCCACCTCCTTTTGCGATTGTAACGACTTGGGATACCTTGTAGCAGCTTAGGAAGCTTCTTTTCCCTGCTTAAAAGTCATCTTCTCAACTCATTTTGGCCTCTTTTTCTGCTTCTAGCTTTATTATAGCTTCTAACTCCTCTCTATCCTTGGCTCTTCCATTTTCCTCTTCTCCTTGTCATGTTATCTTTCTTTCATAGCTCCAAACAACTTTCTACAACAACTTTAAGCGCTCTCAAAATTTTACAACACTCTTTGCACCACTCTTGGCTCTTGCAACTCTCTTTGTCTCCCTCTTTGGCTTCCTTAAGCCTTGCAACTTCATCTCCCTTATCTCATGCTTGTAAGCATCTTGGGGTTCCATATCCTCTATCAATTGCATCCTTACTTTGTGATACAATTTTTCCTCCTCGAGCGAGGATTTCTTTTGTCGCTCACATTTTGTGATACAAGTTCTCCTCCTCGAGCATGGATTGCTTTTATCACTCATACTTAGTGGTGCGGGTTCTACTCCTGAAGTGGGCTTTACTTTCACCACGTGCTTTGTCCATTTCAATTCATTTCTCTCTATCTATCTAGCTATTCATGTAGGTGGGAACACCAAAATGATGGTTTGACTGAGGAAAAACCTTATACAGCCCCAACATTCCCTCCAGATCTTACACATGAAGGTATTGAAGATATCTACTAGTTGGAGGATTCATTACTTTGGTGGTTGTAAGCACTTTCTTTCTTCTCCTTCTCTTTATCATTTCTACTTTACTTTATTTTAGTTTTGTTATATTATGTTGCTTTTTCACGTTCCAAGATTTCTTAGCAATAAAATTAGAAGCAACCACTTTGTCATTTCCTATGATAAACCTACTTTTTGGTCCATACAGATGCTAGCATGCCAAAGAGATGTCAGTGTACCACACTGTCATCCCAGACCTGCCATGTCATCCTTTGGCCGAAAGCCCATTAGCCAATCCATAAAATCTTCGTGACCTATTCTTTTTTATTCTAGAAATCTCATGTTTTTTCCTTGAGGTAGTTTAGGGAAGTTTGCTCAATGAGGCTCTATAAATGAAGAGAAATCATGAGCCGCGAATTCCTCTTCTCTACAGGTTGGTTTTTGGTCCTTTTTCAAAGGTACATTAGAATGCAAATTAACAAGGTGAATAGATTGACTTTCAACAATGAGGGTGTGTCAATCAAACTTGGATATGCATCCTTAGGGCCTTAGAAATGGATTAAAATTTATTTATCTTCACTAGCCTAATTAGACTATATGACCTAATATGTAAAATGCAAGATCCCAACAAAGTATAGATTGAAATGACAGTTTGCAGGCATATCTAGGAAGTGCAGAGGACTATGTACCTACCTAGAAAATTAGTTTTAGTTTGTGTAGGAGGAATTATACACCCAAGGGCAATGATGTCCTTGTAAGAGTGTCTTTCCCAGCTTTTGGGGTCCTCTAGTGGTAGATCTGAGACTCTTGTTTCTTCTTGCAAAATTTGTCGAAATGTTGTTCGATAATTATGTAGGTGAGTTTTCGTGGCTTGATAATATTTAGGCCTTTGAATGCAGCAATGGACAACATTTATTCAATCTTTCTCCAATCTTATTCAAACCTATAACCTGCACATTCAAAAAGAGGGAAAATATTGGGCCATTAGGGGCTTGCCTCAGCCAAAACCCATGTAAGTGTTTTCACTTCCACAATGGAAATATCAATGATAAATGGATAATTGAAAGGAAAAAAATAATGAAATCATAATGTGCTACAACTCACCATAATTCAATGGCTTCCTTGAAGGACTGAAGTCATGTACATCACCTCAAGATCTTGATCTTTCTTGCTTGAAATCTTGAATGCTTTGGAAACCTACAAAATGGGTTAGCCTTCACAAAACAATGATAACATGAAGACATGATCTCACATACACTTTGATATGATGCTTGGATCTTGAATTATTGCAATAAATCACTAAAATGCTACTATTGAATTACTCTTGACAACAATATTTATTCCTTAATTGTGGTTCTAGTTTTAAAATGGTGAAATAACTAGGTATTTATAGGCATTTATTCAATTTCTCACAAATTAGATTTCAAAAGCTGACATTTTGAAAATTGAATGTTAAAATGTCAACACTGAAATGGTCAAAATTGAGTTTTGGATAGGAAGGGGGATAGGAAGGGGGACCCATACACCCAAGGGTGTATGGGTCCTAGCCTTGATTTCCAAGACATTAAGTGTTGGGGGCAACATATGAGTTGGATGCATTTATTGATTGCTTACAATTTATTGAAAAGTGGTTCAAATTGGTTATATAATGCATAATTTTAGAAAATTATTCACTTATGTGAGATGGCAACTACTGGTTAGGTTTTGGTTGTTCCTACTCTTATTCCTACAGTTTCTTCCAATATGTTGATGTTTACTCCAACAATACATGTTACAAAGGATACCCTTGAGATAGATGTCCCTAGAGAAGATCCTTCTGAAGTAAGAAATCCTAAGTCTACTCCTCAAAAGAATGCATGTCTTGGTGATGATTGGGGTTCTTTAGACTTTATAGAATGCTTCACTGGGGAATCTAAATATGACCTGATCCACTTAGGCCTTCCAATAACGTCAGCCAAACCCGCGATCAAAGATGGTTACTCTTCTATATAATAGGGTAATGTGAGCAATAGTTGTAATGTTCTTAATGTTGATCCTCCTCCTTCCAAGGATGATGATCTCACCTTTGTTAAAGAGGATAATGTTGTTAGTCCTATCAAGAAGGTTGATAGTGATCCTGTAGAAGAGTGTGATCCCCATTACTAGAACAATGCTATCTATGAAGATCCTCCTTCATTATCTGTTGTCTTTCTGCCTTCTTCTTGTGAGCAGTCAAAATTTTCTCTACAAGAGAAAAGGTTGCTTCCTACTTCTCATTTTTTTTTAGAAAGAGCATATCTTGTTGTGGCTTCTAAAATATTTCTTAATTAATCTTCCTTCTCCTACACGTAAGAAATTTCATAAGAATGATAAAGAAAAACATTCTTTATGTGTGTTCCATCAACTTCCTGGCCATTCCACTAGTGAATGTAAGGCCTTGAAGGATAAAATAAAACAACTTCATGATTCAAGTTCCATCACTCATTTATTTTTTTATGCACCTATCTCTTCTTCAAAGGACAAGTGATATCGAGGTCCACCTCTATCTTGTATGTTCTAAGCATCATGCATAGTTCTCCTCCCCTGTTTGTTGGGAGCAGTGGTAACTTGTTCTAGAGATGTGTGTCCTTCTAAGGACCCCCTCTCTTCTCTCTATCTTTCAATTGGAATGACCCCTTGAGTGGACCCCTTTCTATTTTGAAGGGTTCCTGAGGGAGCCCCTTTGAAAGCTTCTTATTCAAATGAAATCATTGGCATCTAGCTTGGGGAAAACTTGACTAGACCTCGCTTTTGAAATAGTGCATCCCTTGAGTGGACCCCTTTTCTTTTGAAGGGTTCCTGAGGGACCTCTTTGAAAGCTTTCAAATTGTAGACTATTTGTGTGACTATCTATCTGCCTGTGTGGCTTTTTCAATCTGACATTTTTTATCTATGTATTAAAATTTCGCTTTGTAGGTGCACTTGTAAAGCCACTTTCCAATTTGAATTTGTGGAGTCCACTTCTTTGGGTTTCCTTCATAAGAGAGAACTTGGGGGATGTCTCCTTCTAGGTTTGTAGGCCTAGAAAGCACTTACTTCTTTGGGTTTCCCTCATAAGAGAGAACTTGGGGGATGCCTCCTTTCAAGTCTTTGGGCCTCTAAGGCGCTTACTTCTTTGGGTTTCCCTCATGAGAGAGAACTTGGGGGATGCCTCCTTGTAGGTTTGTGGGCCTATAAGGAACTTACTTCTTTGTGTTTCCCTCATAAGAGAGAACTTTGGGGATGTCTCCTTGTAGGTCTGTGGAGCTGTAAGGCACTTACTTCTGTGGGATTCCTTCATGAGAGAGAACTTGTGGGTTCCCTCCTTGTAGGTATGTGGTCCTATGAGATGCTTACATCCTGTGGGATTTGTCCATCATTGGTTTGAGGGCCTTTAATGTACTTTGTTCAAATTCATAGTTCTATGGAGCTATGGAGTCCTTTTTCTCAAACCACCTCATGAGAGAATACTTGTGGAGCCATCTCTCTTGGAATTTTCATTCCTTTCTAGCTTCTCCATATTTCTCTTAAATTCTCTTCTCTTCTCAAATTGTGTATACTAGATTGAAGATCTGCATCTTCTTCATCCTAAGTATATGCTCTTTCTCTCTTTGATATTGGTTGCTTCCCTAGCTTTTGGGTGCATTCTTCTCTTGAAGAAATCGATCCTTACCTTCTTCTCTTCATTTTAGAATTCTTCTATGTGTTATTTATTAATTTTGGGATGATGCATAGTACTAAGAACCTTTCTACATTGAGGTATCTTTTACTTTGCTAACTCAAATCCTTTAGTTTTTATGTTCTAACATTGTTGTCTGGTGCAGGTTTTTCTTGTCTAATGCATTTGTTTTTCAAGTCTTCAGCCTAGGGGCATGTTCTTTGATTTGAAGAGTTATTTGTTTCATCTACAATATCCTTTTGGCATAATGATGTTATTTATGTTTATTATATTTCCTTTAGCATGCATATTAGTGTAGATTCATATGCCCACTAAAGTGTGGGAAAAATGTAACATCATAAAATTGCACCCCTTGCAATTTCACATACATTCTTGCATTTGCTTTAGTGTCCACTCCCTCAATATCTCATGTAGGTTCATTTTAGCCCTTGCATCAGCCTTTTTCCCTCTTAGGATGTTCAAGGACCCCTTTTGAACATCTATCTTCATATGCCAGCGTTGTGCCAAACCCTGTGCTTTTCTCGTTCATTTTGTTTTGTAGTGTGATGTGTCCAAAAACTAGCATCCCGCATGGATGTCTATGTGCCATGCTAGTGTCTTAAGACATTTCAACACTCAAACAACTATTTTTGAGCATGTTCTCCACTTGTCACCTCCTTTAATTGTTCGTGGTAACAGCTTGGGACACCTTGTAATGGCTTGGGAAGCTTCTTTTCCCTCCTTGAAAGTCATCTTCTCAACTCATTTTTGCCTCTTCTACTTCTAGCTTCATTCCAACTTCTAACTCCTATCTAGCCTTGGCTCTGTCATTTTCCTCTTCTCCTTATCTTGTTATCTTGCTTGCACAACTCCATACAGCTTGCTACAACAACTTTAAGCACTCTGAAAATTTTATAGCACTCTTTGCACCACTCTTGGCTCTTGTACCTCCCTTTGTCTCCCTCTTTTGCTTCCTTAAGCCTTGCATCTTCATCTCCCTTATCTCATGCTTCTAAGCATCCTCTATCAATTACATTCTCACTTAGTGATACGAGTTTTCCTTGATCCAGGTGGATACTTGTCATAAAAAATTGAAGTGTTCCACATGCTCCAAAAATCGATACCATGTCGAAGTGTTCAACAAATCAAAGTCAACGCAACTAAAGTCATCCATTTACAAAGTGCCACGTGGAATCTCTTCTAAGCGATCAAGTTCAACAGTTTAATAAAAGTTTATGAGGTGAGGGTTGAACCCCCAACCCCTACCTTACAAGCCATGAGCTCCACCAATAGCCCATGCACTATACTCAGATAATATATCAGTGCCTTTTCTATTTATTAAAGACTTTTGGATAAGGTGAGTTTAAAAGGGGAGGCAGTGGTTTGAACTGTCCACCTCCCACTTACCACTTATGCCTCCTACTGCCATGCTAAGCCATTGGTTTGAGATAATTTTGGCAGCGGTTAGTTTTAATAAAGCTTTAAAATTTGGATACCTCTAAATTCAAAGATTTAACCCCCTAATAATATCCAAAAAGGATCATTTAAGCTTTTAAAGCTTGAATTTAAATATTAAAAAAGGGCTTAACGTAATATTTATAATATCTTTAAAAGATATTTAAAATATTATTAAGATATTTAAAATATATTAAAATGGATTTTAAAGATATTAAACATTATTTTTGTAAAGGCTTCAAAATACAAGAGTCATGATTTTACGGGGAATTTCTAAGGGAATATATTTGAGGAATATCTTGTAAGCCCAAAATTATAAGGGCTCATAATTAAAAGGGTTAGATTATTTTAAAATTAAGGGGGATTTTTAGAGATTTATCTCTATAAATAGGGATATTGTGAAGATTATTACTTGTAATGGGTGATATGGGCTGATTTTGTAAATCATATGGTTACTTACCATATTGAGTATTTTTTTTAATAAAAAGGGGATATTTGGCTTTGTAAGGGTAAGGGAAACTAGGTGGTGAGTTTGTGAGAGAATTTTCTTGGATTCTTGTATGTTCAACTCTATGCTTTGGAGCAGTGTTATTCTGCCGCACTTGAAGCAGAAGAATTTTGTGACTCTTTGTAACTAGAAGACTCAACATTTTATCAGTTGAATCCTTGTAATCTGTTTGGAGCATAATTGAGGATCAATCACTCTTTGGAGAGGGACCTAGAGATGTAGCCATATTGGCGAACTCCATTATCAACTTGTGTTTTTTCTTCTATCTCCTTTCTCTCTTCTATTAGTTTCATCACTTTAATTTGATTGTTTAATCATTGAATGTTTGTTTAAGCATTTTAATTACTAGAATTATGTTTTAAAAACCTTCAGTTTAATCATTGTAAAAGTTATTATTCACATGCAATAGTCCTAGATACTAACATTAGATCAATTGGTATTGGAGCTTTGTTGTGACTAGTGTTTGCAAAGGTGAATGATAACAGGATCCAGTAAATAGCAAGCTGAAGGCCTGCTTGCAAAATACAATCTTGAGATCGGTAAATGAAGAAATTTTGCAAGGATGGAAGGATCCGAATCTCAAAAAAGTTCAGAGCTTGATGAGAATAGTTTTCAAAAATATTTTCTTGAAATGAAGGCAATGGTAGAAGTACTTTTTTAGGAAAGGCAAAAACAAAAGAAGAGCAAAAAAGGGGATTCGTTGAAGCAAGAAAAGCATGAAGATCGGAAGGAAAAAGGGAAAAGACCATGAGGTGGTGATGAGCCTCCAAAAACTCCTTCTACTCCATCTTCTCCTTATTCTCTATCTTCTCCTTCTTCTTCTACCGATTCTACTTCTTCTGCTAATCCTTTCAAGGTTGCACATAAGCCTAAAATGAAATTGGATGTAAAATTTGATCTACCTAAGTATTTTGGGGAATTAAATGATGAAAAATTAGATGACTGAGCTCAACATGTAGAAGTGTGTTGTAGAGTTCAAGGTCTCTTAGATGATTCTTCTAGGATCTGGTTAGCTACTCTTTGGTTGGGAGAAACAACTCTCACTTGGTGGGAGAGTAGAACTCGGGAAAAAAATTCACAATATGGTAGAGTCAATTTAACTTGGGCAGAATTTTTTAATTCTCTTAAGAAGCAATTTTATCCCCTAGGCCATATGGAATAGTTAATGATGGACTGGAAAAAATTTAGCCAAGGGAAAGGTCAAACTGTCCAAGAGTACACCCATGAGTTTAGGAAAAGGGATATTGCATTGAATGTCCCATTGTACACCTAGGACACATTTCTTAAGTACATAGATGGTCTTCACTCTTATCTAAGACATTCCATTTTGGTTTTGAATCCTAGTAATTTAAATGAAGTATGTGTACAAGCCACACACTTAGAGTCAAGAGGTAAGAGTACTTTCATTGATAAGTCTAACAAGAAGACATCTAAGCCTGAAGGTAAATATGAAGATAAATGAAAGGGGTAGAAGACAACTACCTTTAAGAAGAAGGATGATAAAATCACATGCTCTCATTGTGACAGGAAAGGTCATGATGAAGATCATTGTTGGCAATTGCATCCAGAATTGATGCCAAAATGGGCTCGTAAGCAGGAAGGTAAGGAGTATGAAAATATTGTTATGAATCTTGGTTCAGAGTTTGAAGATGAAACGAAGATAACAACAATGGGATTGAAAGGTAAGGATTTTGTTACCAATGTTTTTGTTGCTATTTGTGCTTCTACTTCTCAAGTCGATGTTTTCCCTAAAGATAAGAAAATAAATGAGCTTTTTCACATAAGGGTTGTTGCTAAGCACACTAAAATTGATACTCTCATAGATAGTGGATCTCAAATTAACTTAATCTCAAAAAATGTTGTAAGGAATTTGGGATTGAAAATTGCACTACATCAGAAACCTTATCCACTAGGTTGGGTTTGTGAAAATAATGAATTGCAAGTTACAAGGCAATGTGTTTTAAGGTTCACAATCACAAGTAAGTATGTTGATGAGGTGTAGTTTGATGTGGTTCCCCTAGATGTTTGTGAGATAGTGTTGGGTAGCCCATATTTGTATGATCAAAAGGCTGTTTTCTATAGGGAATTTAATCATTATCACTTGTTTAAAGATGGTATTAGGTATATTGTACATTCTCATAGAATCAAGACTAATAGATCTATTGCAAACATGAGGAACTTGGAAAGGGTGATTATTGCAAGTAAATATTTGTCTCTTATGTTTGTTAATTCAAGTGATTCTAGACATGAATTTGAGGTAATCAAGGCTAATCAGATGTTGTAGGATACACCAATAGTACAACATGAGGAAATAGTAAATGAAAGCATTGACGATCCAAGTCTGCAACTTTTGGTTGGGAATTTTGAGATTTCCTTGGGTAAAAATATTCCTGCTATGAAAGATAGACATGTTGATTCATTCAGTTTTGTATCTGCATTGTTATTCAGCTTGATATTAGTCAGTGTTTATTGGTTAATGGTTGTAACAGTTGATGTAGATGCTTTTGGAAGTGATAGAATGATGTATACACTCAACACTATTATTGCAGTACTAATTGTGGTGATGACCCAAGTAAATAAATGGATAGGTGATACGAGACAAGTGGGGAGGCCATGCCCTCACTTAAATCTTAAATAAATGTAACTTTTGGAGGTCCAAAATCTCTTCAGTGGGGAGTATTGATCCAGGTGGATACTTGTTGTCAGAAATTGAAGTGTTCCACATGCTCTAGATTTCATCACCATTTCGATGAGCCCAAAAATTTGAACCCAATGCAACTTGAACTGGTGAAAAAGGAGTTCATACACTCAATTTATGCTTGGTCAATGTTAGGCCAAACTAGGTACAAAGGCCAGTTAGAAAGGTGAAAATTTTGATAATCTAAAAAATGGTCAAAAATAGCATCATGTCAAAGAGCTCGTCACCATGATTTCAACGCTATTCATTTCATCGAAAATGGAGTCCATATGCCAAAGTTACACCAAGTCAAAGTTTTAGTCAAAATGGTTGACTAGTCAAAATGATGATGTCAGCATGTGATGTGGCAGTGGTGATGTGGCAGGTGGTGACATGGAAGATAGTGATGTGGCATCACAACAGATTGTATGATAATGTGGCACAATCACATCAGGACACGTGGTAGGTGGGTCAGCATCCAAGTGTTGAGATGGATAAATCATGGCTTGACAAGTGGCATAAGTTAGCCATTTGCAAAGTGCCACGTGGCATCTCTTCTAAGTGATCAGGTTCAATAGTTTACTAAAATTTTATGAGGTGAGGGTTGAACCCCCAACCTCTACCTTACAAGCCATGAGCTCCACCAACAACCCACACACTATACTTGCCTAATATATCGGTGCCTTTACTATTTATTAAAGGCTTTTGGATAAGGTGAGTTTAAAAGGGGAAGCGATGGTTTGAACCACTGACCTCCCCCTTACCACTTATGCCTCCTACCGCCATGCTAAGCCATCAATTTGAGATAAATTCGATAGCGGTTAGTTTTAATAAAGCTTTAAAAGCTGGATACTTCTAAATTCAAAGATTTAACCCCCTAATAATATCCAAAAAGGATCATTTAAGATTTTAAAGCCCAAATTTAAATATTAAAAGGGGCTTAAAGTAATATTTATAAGATCTTTAAAAGATATTTAAAAGATTATTAAGATATGTAAAAGATATTAAAAGGGATTTTAAAGATATTAAACATTATTTTTGTAAAGGCTCCAAAATACAAGAGTCATGATTTTATGGGGAATTTCTAAGGGAATATATTTGAAGAATATCTTGCAAGCCCAAAATTAAAAGAATTTTTTAGGGGTTTTTTAATTTTGTAAGCCGAAAATTATAAGGGCCCGTAACTAAAAGGGTTAGATTATTTTAAAATTAAGTGAACTTTTTAGAGATTTATCTTTGTAAATACGGATATTGTGAAGATTATTACTTGTAATGGGTGATATGGGCTGATTTTCTAAATCATATGGTTACTTACCATATTGAGTAAATTTCTTGTATAAAAAGGGGATATTTGGCATTGTAAGGGTAAGGGAAACTAGGTGGCGAGTTTGTGAGAGAATTTTCTTAGAGTCTTGTATGTTCAACTCTATGCTTTGGAGCAGTGTTATTCTATTACACTTGAAGGAGAATAATTTTGTGACTCTTTGTAACTAGAAGACTCAAGATTTTATCAGTTGAAGCCTTGTAATCCATTTGGAGCATAATCAAGGATCAATCACTCTTTGGAGAGAGACCTAGAGATGTAGCCATATTGGCAAACCCTGTTATCAACTTGTGTTTTGTCTTCTATCTCCTTTCTCTCTTCTATTAGTTTCATCACTTTAATCTGGTTGTTTAATCATTCAATGTTTGTTTAAGCATTTTAATTACAAAATTACTTTTTAAAGACCTTCAATTTAATTGTTGTTAAAGTTATTATTCACATGCAACAGTCCTAGATCTTAACATCAGATCATTCCTCCTCAAGTGGGAATTTCTTGTCACTCACATTTTGTGATACAGGTTCTCCTTCTCGAGCAAGGATTTATTTTATCACTCATACTTGGTGGTGCATGTTCTACTCCTGAAGCAGGTTTTGCTTTCACCATGTGCTTTTTCCATTTCAATTCATTTCTCTTTGTCTATCTAGTTGTCTGTGGAGGTGAGAATACCAAAATGGGGGTTTGACTGAGAAAAAAACCTATACAACCCCAATATTCCCTCCATATCTTAAGCATGTAGGTATTGAAGATATCTACTAGCTGGAGGCTTCATTACTTGGGTGGTTGTAAGCACCTTCTTTATTCTCCTTATCTTTATCATTTCTACTTCACTTTATTTTAGTTCTATTATATTTGGTTGCTTTCTCGCATTCCAAGATTTCTTAGCAATAAGAGTATAAGTATCCAGTTTGTCATTTCCTATCATAAACTCACTTTCTGGTCCATACAGATGCCAGCGTACTAGAGAGATGCCAACGTGCAGTGTTGTCGTCATAGACCCACATTGCCATCCTTTGGTTGAGAGCCCTTCAGTCTTTCTAGAAAATATTTTTGACCTATTCTTTTTTATTCTAGAACTCTCACATTTGTTCCTTGAGGTAGTTTAGGGTAGTTCACTCCATGAGACTCTCTAAATGAAGAGAACTCATGAGTCGTGAATCCCCCTTCTCTATAGGTTGATTTTTTGTCCTTCTTCAAAGGTGCATTAGAATGCAAATCAATAATGTGAATAGATTAACTTTCAACAATGAGGGTGTGTCAATCAAACTTGGATCTACATCCTTAGGGCCTTGGAAATGGATTAGAATTGATTTATCTTCATTAGCCTAATTAGACTATATGACCTAATACGTAAAATGCAAGATCTCAACAACGTATAGATTGAAATGAAAGTTTGCAGGCATATCTAGGAAGTGCAGAGGATTGTGTACCTACTTAGAAAAAATAGTTTTAGTTTGCATAGGAGGACTTATGCACCCAAGGGAATTTGAGTCCTTGTAAGGGTGTCCTACCCAACTTTTGAGGTCTTCTGGTCGTAGATCTGAGACTTTTGTTTCTGCTTGCAAAAGTTGTCAGAATGTTGGATAATTATGTAGGTGAGTTTTCGTGGCTTGATAATATTTGCGTCTTTGAATGCAACAATGGAAAACTTGTCATTCAAAAAGAGGGAAAATATTGGGCCATTATGGGCTTGCCTCAACGAAACCCCATGTAAGTGTTTTCACTTCCACAATGACAATATCAATGATAAATGGATAATTGAAAGGAAAAAATGATGAAATCATAAAGTGCTACAACTCCCCACCGTTCAATAGCTTCCTTGAAGGATTGAATTCATGTACATCACCTCAAGGTCTTGATCTTGCTTGCTTGAATTCTTGAATGCTTTGTAAACCTAAAAAATGGGCTATCCTTCACAAAGCAATGATAACATGAAGACATGAAGACATGATCTCACATGCACTTTGATATGATGCTTGGATCTTGAATTACTACAATACATCACTAAAATGTTGTTGTTGAATTACTCTTGACAATAGTATTTGTTCTTTAATTGTGATTCTAGTTTTAAAATGGTGAAATAACTAGGTATTTATAGGCATTTATTCAATTTCTCACAAATTAGATTTCAAAAGCTAACATTTTGAAATTTGAATGTTAAAATGTTGACACCGACATGCCCAAAATTGTGTTTTGGATAAGAAGGGGGACCCATAAAACTAGGGGCATATGGGTCCTAGCCTTGATTTCCAAGACATTAAGTGTTGGGGGCAACATATGAGTTGGATGCATTTATTCAATGTTTGCAATTTATTGAAAAGTGGTTCAAATTGGTTATAGAATGCATAATTTTAGAAAATTATGGGTTGAATTAGACCTCACAATTTCTGAGATGAGAGAGAGAGCATTTAGCATATATATGAGACATATATAATAGAAATATATTTTAATATAAATCCACCAATTTATATTACTATATATTAAATCTAATATAATTAAACCTCAGGTCATCATATAATATTTGAAGTGGAGGCATTTAATTTTTTTCATTACTTACGTTATATTTTTAAAATGGAAAAAAATATTAAAGATATGTATGCTAGTAATATATACTTAGAAAATTAAAATTAAGGTATAAAAATATCATATTATCTCAAGCCATCATATTTTTGTAACATGTGGCATTATGTGTCACATAACTATTGTGTCGCATAGATCCTTTATTGAATCCACAAGAAAATTGAGATGGGGGTGAATTAGTTGTAAATTAAAACATCAAAACCCTCAATAACATTAAAATCCACATCAACATTATCAACCCTTGATCTGTTAGAATGATTTAGCATGAAGGAAAATAACATCTAAACTAAAACACATCAACACCATACACAAAAAAACACTAGATTTACATGGAAAACCCAAGAAGGGAAAAACCACGGTGAGGACTAGCTCACAATATAAAGAAATTACAACACCAAATACTATACGCTCGCTACTAGAGGGATCACTGCCCAAAAGAAAGAAGGTCTCACTGCCAAGGGCTCACTACCAGATTACAAAAAATAAGAAAGAAGAATGTTACAATGAGAAATCCATCTCAAAACAATAGAAAGATCCACCACAACATCACCAACACATTCATAACCGCTCTGAAGAATGTAGACACCTTCTGCTCACTACTTCCAGTAATCTAGAATATTAAAGTTCACACTTATTTTCACACTTTCACACTTCACAATTTTTCAATTCATATCATGTACATCATCAATCAATTCTTCATCAACTCAACACTTATTTATACATTCTTCAACCTTGAAAATAATCTCCAAGGACTCCTATGCACCTAAACCATTTAATTTCAAATTAGTTTGGCACCAAAACATTCCCATGGTGGAAAGGAATGAAGGCAGACCGCATCACACCTTAACTCAGACCTAAATAGAAATACACACACCACTCCATGCTATCACAAACACCAAAGACAATTTACAATTAGTGTAAACACTTAGGGTCGACTGAACCTATGTAAACACCGTAGAAATTTTAAGTACACACTTCCTCTTATCCAAATATGACTCATGGACAACTTACATCACTTGAACATAATCTAGAATATTCAAAAAAAATCTTGAAATACAACAAATTCATTTGCAACAAATTTCACCTGAAGAACATACCTTGTACAACTAGTTAACCTTCCACACATTGTAACTAAAAAAACCCACTTGTGGAGCACCAAACCATGAACAACTTCAATTGAAGATAGATATGAGAAATATGAGCACACCCTAGATCTACAAGATCGGAAATCAAACTACAAAGAAATGTAGATCAAAACCATTTGTCCCATATAACATTGCAATACACAATTCACATACTAGTGAACATAACTTTCTCTATACAATGATCTAGAACAAGAAACTTTGGATATAATACCTCTAATCAACATATCCAAACCTCACAAGTAGATCTTCAACCTAGAATAAATGTGGAGCAACACTAGGACACTACTTAGTAACATATAACACCTCTCAATCATATTATATCCTCTTTTATTTAAATTTTCTCAAAAGCACTTGGAAACCAAGCACCAAAAACATGTTCTCATCATCTACAACACTTCTTCATTACTACCAAACCAATTACAACATAGCAACACATTTTTATCAAAATCACTTGGAAACCAAGCACCACAAACACATTCTCATCATCTGCAACAATTCTTCATTACTACCAAACCAACTGCAACACACCAACACATGCTTATCAAAGTAGCACTAGAGTTTGACACTAGTGACACTACTAATGAAAACATAATGCAACTAATTAAAGCATCACCAAGGTTGAAATCAATACAATAAAAACATAGATCTATTGACATCAATGACAACACAAATTGTACATAATTGCAACAATCTCCTCCATTGTGATTGATAGCTACACATGATGTAAAAAACCACCAACAAAAAACACAATAGTTCTGATCAACTTGTTGGTGTGAATAAATGTCTTGTACCTAGCTAATTCATTCACTAGGTAATTAGGGGACATATTCACATGGTTAAGTTTACTTAGGATAAAATATTCTTTCTAGAAGTCTTAGTTGGCTTTTCTAGAACTTATCTTATCTAGCTAGGATGCATCATTTCCTAGGTGATTAGGTTGTTGGTTGTCTCATGTCATAGGATTATGACATTTGTCAACATCATGTTCATTACTACATCTCAACCTTTCCTTTATAAGCAAGGAATCTCATATACACTTGCATAGCAATTCAACCATTAATAATTCTTGCATTGTGAAGCAAGTTTTCTTGCCATTCTCTCTCTTGTGGAAGTGGTTTTTGTCGCTACTGTTCCTAGGGGTGTTGGGGAGTCACCATTTACTCCCACACAACTCACTACTCCATACTAACTCTTTCTCTTTTCTCCTTAACTCTCTCTCCCCCTTTCATCTTACTCTCCTTTTTCACTTTACTCTCTCCCCTTTTGAAATCAATGACAAATGAAACACATTTGTATGCCTCCCCCTTTGACATATATATATATATATTCTTCCACTATACTTACTTCTTATAGCTCTGCAACTTCCTTTCCTTTTTATTGCACTCTTTATTTCACCCCTTCTCTCCACACTCCCCCTTAGGAGTTAATTTTATGTTGCATCAACCAACAACTACTACACATATCCTAACAAATGACAACACTTAATCCCCTTGACTACAATAATACCATTACCTACCCCCCTAGGAGGCAACCTTCAACATCAGTCCAAAACAAAGAATGAATATTGTGATCAACTGGACTGATGCATATACTTATGTATCTAGTTCAAAGGAGGGGTAATAACCCCTAACTTCTCCCAAATATACTCAAAAGTATCTTTAGGAAGATCCTTAGTGAATATGTCAACAACCTAATCCTTGGTAGACACATACTCCAGCTTCACCTCATTCTCTACAACCTTCTCTCTCAAAAAGTGATACTAAATTGAGATATATTTTGTCCTTGAATGCATTACCAGATTATTTGAAATTTTAATAACATTATTATCACAAAAAATAGAAATTGGTTCATCATACACAACTCTGATATCTTTTAAGGTTTACTTCATTCATAACACCCAAGAGAACCAAGATGTTGTTGCAATGTACTATGTCTCTATAGTAGATAATAATACCAGATCTTGCTTCTTTCTTAGCCAAGACACCAATTTCCATCCAAGAAAGAATGCACCACTAGTTGTACTTTTCCTATCATCAACATAGCATACCCAATTAGCATCTATGAAAGCACTTAGAGAGAAATAAACATCCTTTGGATAGCACAAACCATGTTTCAGAGTTCCTTTCAAGTACCTGAACATTCTCTTCACTACTACCACATGTGACTCTCTAGGATCTTCTTGAAATATAGCCACAAGATAAAATGAATTCATGATATATGGTCTAGTAGTAGTTAAGTATAGCAATCCTCCAATCATTGATCCATACTTGTTGGTGTAAATAAGTATTTTACTTATTACACTTTACTTAAACTTACTTAGGGAATGCATATTATTATAGGTTGCACTTGTGACACCTAGTTATTTGCATCTTTCATCTAGGTTTGTGCATATATTGAGAGATGTGATTAGGACACTTAGGGAAGTGTGTGTAGGAGAAATCCCACTCTTTGTGGTGTGATCTAGTTATCACCTTTTTATCTCCACTTTTCGTGGCATGATAATTCCACTTTAGGTGGGTGATCCACCTTTCATGGAATTATCTATTATTTCTTTCTACCTACCCTACACATGATTGGGACACTTGTCTCATTCATGGCCCTTCATTGTGTCCTAGCTTGCCTTGATAAGCAAGCCTTGTACATACTTGTAATTGAGCATCTTCATACATATTGAGAATACAATCATCACAATTTCTCATCTTCTCTCTCTCTCTCTTTTGCTATATTTGATCTCTTGATCCTATTGTTTCTTTTCATAAGTTCTTACATGTTATCAGAGTGGTTAGAGGTTCTTTTCATAGCCATTGGTGGGAGATCTTAGTTCATGTGAAGGTGGTCAAGAGGAAAATTTGAGGACCAACGATATTTTGGTGCATCCTAGACCAAGTCTGACCTAAAATTTGGATTTAGAAGGTTGCTTCCAATTAGGGTAGCCTTTCGTTTCGTCGAAATCTGACATTGGGAGCCCTAGATCAAAAAAATTCACCTATTTGGGTATTTTTCAATTTTTTGATTTTTTTCTATAGTTCTGGAAAAATTATTTTCTCAAAAAATTTCCAGTTTTTTAATATTTTTCTAGCAAAAATTCATTAGATTTTTGAAATTTTTAAGAAAAATTACTAAATCCTCTAAAATTGTGTTAAGGGTTATTTTGATTTTTTATAAATCAAATCAAAAAAAGATTTTTGCAGATTATTTGTTTTTTATTTAAAAAATAAAAAAATATATATATATGCATAAATTTTTTTTAAGGTTCTGAGTACCTATGAGTACTGCAAACTGTAATATCACATGGTACTCATGGTACTCTCAGACTTGCAGTGGGTGCAAGGCTACCACGTGGGAACACATTACTAGCCTGATGCCCCCACACACCCTCGGGCTTCTCCTTTCCACACTGACAGGCATCCACATCATACAATCGACATTCAATAATTCTTATGGCCTCAATAAAAAATTTGTGAAGTTCAAATACAATTGGTAGAAGAATATTTAGTGGCATCGAATGAGATTCCATCAAGATTTTGACAGATGAGAGAATATTCTAGCTGACAGTAGAATATTTCATTGACATCAGAATATTCTAGCCAAGGGGTAGGACTTCGGCGTGACGGGCAAGAAGCTATAAAATTTAAATTTGGGTAGACCACTGACAACCATTTAAGCATCAAATTTAATCAAGTGTTTTGATGATGTCATCATTGCATCAATGATGACATCAACAGTCTAATTTTTTTTCCCCCCCTCACCATTGGGCTTTTTCATTTTGTAGTTTGACTTTGGAGGCCCATATCATGCTCATTTTAGCTCCTTTTTTTGAGCAATTTTTTTTATTTGGGATAATTTTTTATGCACTTCATAGCTATGTGCTCAGTTTTTGATTTTGATGGACAAATTTTCCACAATTTTAAGTTTTGCAACACTATACCTATTCAATCCTCATTTCTGCAACTTCTAGGGCTCCGTTCAGGCACATAAGAACTCCTTTTCAGGTGTCACTTTTTTGAAAGTGCATGATTTTTCATCTACTTCTTGAATATGCAATCAGTTTAAAGTGATCTTGAGTGGATTTTGTACTTTCAGCATATGGTCCCTTTTGACCTATTTGGCACTTGTAATGCATAGATCTAAATTTAGGTCTTTGCTTCATTGTTCTAAGTCTATTCTTAGCCTTTTTTTAGCAAGTTGAAAATCAGAAATCATAAGTCCAATTAGCCAAGTTGCAAGTGGACTATTGTACACACACTAAGTTATAAAGTGCCAAAATCATCTTTTTTTTTGGGGGGTACTTTGATTGAGCGAATTTGGGGGGTGTATCTTGTGTGATTGTGCCTATTTTCTCTCTTGTGCTCTTGCATTCCATCATGGGTTCATCTAAAGTTCCACTCCTAACTACACATAATTATGCTACATGGAAAGTACATGCATGGAGTAAACTAATGGAAAAAGGTTTAATTTACTATATTGATGGAACCATAACTACACCTTTGGATCCTAAGGAAAATCCAACTACATATATGGATTGGCTCACTAAAAATTTTATGCCATTGGGTACACTTAGAAAGTTCATTTTAGATGATCTCATTTTCCATGTTGATAAATGTACTACAACCAAGGAAGCTTGGGATAAGCTTGCTACTTTGTATGGCAAGGTTGATAAGGTTAAGGGATACAAGCTTGAAAATGATCTCCTAATCCTTGATCCCAAGGATTTTCATAGTATTTAGGATTATGTCACTAAGGAAAATGAGCTAAGAGCACAACTAAAAGATTGTGGTATTGAGAAAGAGGATGATCAATTGGTCTTCAACTTGTTGGACAAGCTTCCAACTAAGTATGCAGCCTTTGTTTCAAGTTTTTAAACTCAACAATTGATAATTAGTAACTTCACATCACCATCTTTTGAGGCTCTCATAGATCTTTTGATTCTTGAGCAAAATAAGTTGATGAAAATGGGAATTCTCAAGTCTTCAACTTCAAAATCATTGGTGGTCAATCATGGAAACAACAAGCAAGGCAAAGGGAAAGGCCAAAATAAATCTTCACCAAAGCCACAAGGAGAGAAAAAACAATCCACTTCTCCACAACAAAGCTCAACATCATCTTCTTCAAAGAACTCAAGCAAGAAAGAGAAACCAACATGTGCATATTGCAAAAATATTGTTCATGAGGAGCATCATTGTCATGGTAAGAAAATTGATGAGTTGAAAAACATCCTCAAGAAGAACAACATCAACTTGGAAAATGCATATCGGGAGAAGGACTCATCTCCTTCCATTTCTACTTCTAAGGGAAAATGAACAACTCTCATGGCAACAACATCAAGC